>PVJO010008248.1:0-76530 GCA_004026905.1 Hystrix cristata | reverse complement strand
GTTTGCATGTTCCCTTCTCATATGTGACTACTTTTGGTATGTGCTTACGTATGTACCTACACAAAATATATTATTTCATAAATTTTAAAATTTGCCCCATTGGTTATATGACTGTACAACTTGTATGATACTATATTGACTTAGGGCAAGGAAGCTAAGAGTACAGGCTCTGGAGTTCAGTACAGAGATTTGACCTAGGCGGGTTACTTAACCTCCCTGTGCTTCAACTGTCTTCTTTATGAAAGGGAGCTTTCTGTAGTTAATCTCTTCCCTCCTCAAAGAGTTGACGTGAGGCCAAATGGGATCACATATGTCAACTATTAAAAGCAATGTCCCCCTTGCAGGGTGCTGCAATAAATGTTAGGTGTGATCCTTTTGTTAATATGGTCAGGGCCCACTTCTTGTTGAATGGGGAGATAGCATGATAGCTAAGAGCTTAGACTCTTCAAGATCGACTGCAGCCTGGGTTCAAATGCCAGGACCCCACTGGTGTCCCGATCTCGGGGGAGTATCTTAGCTTCTCTATTCTTTAGCTATAAAGTGACTCCAGAATAGTACCTGTTCTATAGAGTAAGAATTATGCTAGCATGCCTGAAGTACCTAGAAAAGTTCCTGACCCTAAGTGCTAGCTAGTAATTCATTTTTATCTGCTGCCTACTGGCTCAAAGAAAGAATATGATGCAGTCTTAAATGCCTTTTTCCTACTAATAGACATTTAGGCTTTTTAGTCACTTCCATCCTCATACAGGTTTCTCTACCTAGAAGTGAAATTGCTGGGTCAATAGGAAGGTATATTTTAATTTCTTAATATTTAAAACTCCACTTATAGACCTATTCTTTTAAGTACCTGGGTTCACAGGCTTACCTGGTTTTTTCACATAACTACATATTGTAATTGCTAAACATCAATAAATATTCGACTGCATTTTCTTCAACATTTTTCTTTTGGTCTCCACCTACTGGCTCAAGTGATCCTCCTGCCTCGGTCTCTTGAGTAGCTGGGACTGCAGGCACATGTCACTATGCCCCGTTATTTGATCTTTTAATTAACATTTTATTATGCAAAATCGCAAACATGTACAGAAGTAGAGAGACTAGCATGACAGCTCCCACATATCCATTCCTGAGCTTCACCTGACATCAACATTTTGCTATACTTCATACAGCACTATTAATGATGGCATAATACACATTGTGAGCATGCACCATAACTTAGGAGGCCTGTTCCTTATTGTTGGAAAATTAAGATTGTTTATTTTGTTCTACAGAAATAGGATTTAAGTAGACAGGAGGTTTTGCCTGACTCGGCACTTAGCCCGGTGCTGCCCCTTTTCTGCCCACAGACACCCGCCACGTCCGCATTGTTGGGAGTTGTCTTACCTCCCGGTTTCTCATAAGCAGAGTCTAGGACAGGTGCGTGCAACTTGTTGAGGGAAGAGGGGAGAGGAATGCAGGATGTGGAAGGGGAAAGGGAACCCCTAGACATGATCCGATCTGCTTGGGTGCTCTGGGGCCGAACTCACACCAAGGACTATTCCTCTGACGACATTAGGGGGTGGGCTTCTGTTCCATCTCTCAGGCACCAGCTGCCCCAGCTTTGGGGTGTAGCATGCTGGGCATGGTGGGGAGGGACAGTCACAGGACCAGGTGGTAACCACAGCCCTCCCGGCAGCTGGGGGACAGTGACAGCCTGTGTGGGGCTCTAAAAAGTCCTCACACCCACATCCTGCCTCTGAGATCCTTGCTGACACCCACGTGTGGAGGAGGCTTCATAGAAACCTCTGTAGGTGAAGGCAGATCACCAAGAGCTTTGGATTACACTGAGAGATTTGGGGTCTGGGAGGCAGCAGGCAGAAAATGAATCTCTTTTCATATCTTTCTGCAAAACCCGCAAACACCCAGGCTCAGGCTGCAGTTAGACATGGAATGAGATGGAAGACTGAAACACACGATGGCCCAAATAGAATTTTAAAAAGAAACACACAAAGAAAATCAGTCAAGGGAAAGTCAGCAGGAGACTAAGGGGCAGGTGGAGGGGAGATAAGGCCAGGCTTTGGCAGATGTGGGAGCCTTTGGAAAAAGCCATCGAGGAGGGGACAGGCAAGAGTCTGAGCTGCTGTTGCTGGTCAGGAAGGAGAGCCGTGCTGGGTGGCAGGCAGCCTCAGAAAGGTCGGGTTCAGTGCACAGGGGAGGGTGGCTTCCTACAGGGCAGAACCTTCCAGTTGCTAGATGCTGAGGTCACTTTAAAGGGGGGCCTCAAGGAGTCACGTGGGAACTTTGGCTCAATGTTTCTCAAAACCCAAGTTTTTCAAGATTTCTTTCTTTTTTGTTCTTGGTTTTGTTTTGGGGTGTGTGTGTGTGTGTGTGTGTGTGCACACGCGCGTGCACGCACGTGCACCTTGAACTCACTATGTAGCCCAGGCTGGCCTCAAACTCATGGAAATCCTCCCACCTCACTCAGCCTCCTGAGTGCTGGGATGACAGGTGTGTGCCACCACAGCTGGCAAGATTTGGATTCTTTTTGGGGGGCAGGGAGCTGGGGATTGAACTCAGGGCCTTGTGCTTGCCCGGCGAGCGTTCTACCACTGAGCTAAATCCCCAACTCCAGGATTTGGATTCTTAAAGCCCACATTGCCATCCAATAAATGGCGCCTGGGGTGTGGTGTAGTCCAGGGGGGTGGACAGCAAGGGCCCCTCCCCACTAGGGGTATTTTGCAGGTCAGGCCTCAGCCTTCTAGAGATGAGGATATTTCGCCCTGTTGGAGCACCCCACCCTGCTCATTGAACCATGTTAGTTTTCTGTGCCATCGACCGCAGTTTGCTTCTCCGTGCTGCCTCGATGGACATTTAGATGATGTCCTCTGAGGCTGTAATCTGATCCCCGTACAAGGCCCTCAGTGGACACGTGTCTTCTTTCTCTGGGGTAGAGACCTAGCAGTGGAACTGCTGAGCCTTTCTTAGGATGTGCCGGGCTGGTTTACAAAATAGTTGTAGCCCCTTCAGGCAGAACTTGGGGGTTCAGTTGCACCACACTCTAGTCAACACTTGGTCTTGTCCAGCTTCTAAACTGTGGCCCTTCAAATGAGTATGAAAAGGTGTCTCGCTGTGGCTTTCATTTAGATCTCTCTGAGAACTAATGGCTTTGGGTTTTTTTTTTTCAGGTGCTTATTGGCTTTTTTAATAATTTTTTATGACGTGCCTATGTAAGAATTTTGCCCATTTTAACAAATTGAGTTGTCTTTTTAATTATTAATTTGTGGAATTTTTTTTACATCTTCTGGATACTCCCGACTTTTGGCCTGGTTCTTTCGGGATGCCTTTTCTTGATCTACTCTAAAACAGAAGGGGACACCCGAGACAGCTATCAGCTGAGGGGCCGCAGCCTGCAGAGCAGAGGCCACACGGGTCTGGAAGGGCACACTCAGTTGGGGTGCTGAAGTTGGGACACTCCATGGCTTCGGGCAGGTTCCCAGTGGCCAGTCACGTTACAGCCTGGACAGCTGGTGACCACCAACATGGGGTCCCGCCCAGCTACACCACCCTCGCCACCGTCAGCCGCGTTTGGGGTCAAATGCTGGGCCTGCCGATCCTACTGAGAAGTCCGGGCTCTGCCTTCAAGCGATCTGAAACTTTAGGGGTTGGGGCCACTATTCTGAGTCGCCCACTGGGTTCTGCTGGCGCTTTTCAACTGACGTTCCTTGTGACAGGCTCAAAGCTGAATGTGCTGCACCGGCGTATCTAAGGGCTTCCCGTCCAGTTACATTTGTGGGCAATTGCAATGTCCCATGATACATGTAGAAGGCTTAACAGTTTTGTCCTGCTAAACAAGTAGCTACTCAATTCTAGAATTTTCTAGCAATAGGTTTTGTCAGAAATAAAAACAGTTAACAGTGATCACACACTATATGAAAGACTCTGCTCTAAGTCTTTCATTAGTATTAACTAATTTAAGCCTTTTAACACCCTGTCATGGTAGTGTATTATTATTCCTGTAAGAACACCTACAATGTGAGCTAGTCATGGTGGTACAGGTCTGTAATCTTACCTACTTGGGAGGCTGAGGCAGGAGGATTTCAAGTTTTGAGGCCAGCCTGGGTAATTTAGTGAGATGTTGTCTTAAAATAAAACAAAAAGAGGTGGTGTTGTAGTTTAGTGCTTCTTGGATTCAATTCCCAGGACCCCCATCATCAAATAAAAAATAAAAAAGAAAGAAAGAAAGAAAAAAATACCTACAATGTGAAAAAAAAATAATATGCCTAAAGTCATCCACGTTCCCTACTTTCCTCCAGAATTCTTTTCAGATAGTAATTTTCTCCTGGGTTTGCAGAGGATTAAATCCTCTGGTTTCTGAGTGTGGTGATGGCTACAAGTCTGTTTCTGTTTTCTACTTTCACTCTTGGGGACACTTTACTTTTGTCATTTAAGTTTTTTTTTTTCTCTTGAAACTCCAGCTGCAAATATATTTACTAATCACCCACAACAGCGCCCTTGACAGATGGGCCTCCAAACAGATGGTTCCATTGAAAGGCTGCAATTGAAAACGGAGGGTAATTTGAACCAATCAAGAAGATGGGTCTCTTAGAAGCAAAGTTTCTACAAAAGCTGCAACCGAGTCCTCCAGTCTCCCTTGGTACGTTTTCCACTCACAGAGGAGCCTTCCTGGGGATAGATCCAACTTTTTAAAACATCTGGAATGTTGAAAAGGAAGAGAGAGGAACCCTAAAGGCCTGTCAATCAAATTCACTTTGCTTTTGGCAAATTCAGCATCAGTGACAAATTGCCCAATTTGACATAAACAAAGTTGATAGATGTCGGCAAAGCTGTTTTTAAACAGCAGCAATGGGGAGATGTGTAGGATGGTTTTTTTTTTTTTCCTTTTTCACTCAACTGCCAATATGTTTAATAACAAATAAAACAACCAGATGTTTGGAAAAAACCTACCCCCTTCACAATGTCATCTGATAGTCAGCTGTTGATGGTTAATGAGTGTGCGGGATTCATTCCAAATCTCAGCTCAGAAACTCGGCAGGGAAGTCTACTAAGGACTTCTTTGGTTAACTCCTGATGAGAGTTCGTGAAGGTTCTAAATTCACCACTGAGGCTTTCCTCGTTTATTTATTTATGCTCTTGTGGTATACAGATTGAACCCAAGGCCTTGCTCATGTGAGGCAAGTGCTCTACCACTCAACTACATCCCCAGCCTCCCCACCCCTGTTTTTTTGAGATAGGGTCTGCTAAGTTACCCACTCAGGCTAGCCTTAAATTTGTGACCCTCCTGTCTCAGCCTCCTAAGTGGCTGGGATTCAGAAGTGCATCACAATACCTGGCTACTTCTGAAGCTTCCCTGGAATATAACACAGTGGCCTCGACAGCAGAAGACTTGAGGTCAGGTGCTGGTCTTGCACTGTGGCCCTGTGTGACTTTGGGCAACACATTTAAACCGTCCAGGGCTTGGGTTTGCATGGGCTACAGGATAATAAACCTGGCTCTGTCCACTCTTAGTCGATTGAAGTTTCGGGTGGAAAAACAGTCGTGAATCACTTTTTCTTTAGCAGACATTTTCTGAAGAAGTAATTTCATCCTATAAAATGAACAAATCCTAAGTGTACAGCTGAATAGATTTTTGCATATGTATACTGCTATACTGACACTCAGCTCAGGATATAGAATATTCCTGGCTCTCTCAAGTGTTCTCTGTGCCGTTTTCTGGTTGGGACTTCCAAGGAACAATGATCCTCACCTCTATCACCGTACATTAGCTTTGCCTATTCTTGGGCTTGGTATAAATAGAATTTCATAGTATATATTTTCTTGTGTCTGGTTTAAGTTGGCCCATGGTTCATGAGATCCATTTATATTGATGTAGCAGTTAGTAGTTTGTTCCCTTTTATTGCTGAGTAGTATTCTATGACATGGCCATACCACAGTCTGCTTATCCATTTATCTCCTGGTCACTCCCAGTTTTGAGTTATTAGGAATAAAGCTGCTATAAACATCTTTGTATGCATGTCCTCGTGTAAATGTGTTTTCATTTTTCTTGGGTAAATACTTAGTAGAAGAACGGCTAGGTCATATGGTAGGTATGTGTTTAACTTTCTTAGAAATTGCTAGTTTTCCAGCTGGGCGTGATGGTACATGCCTGTACTCCCAGCACTCTGGGAGGCTAAGGCAGGAAGATCAGAAGTTCAGTCCTAGCCTAGACAAGTTTGTAATTTAGTGAGACTGTCTCAAAATGAAAGAGAACTGGGGATGTAACTCAGTGCAAAAGTCCCAGGTTCAATCCCCAGTACTGTTAAAAATATATATAGTATATTTTTGAAAAATGTATCTTCGCTATGCTTATCAGTTTTAAACTGTTGCGCCCTCTACAGTGCAGGAGGTATTAATATTACTGTAGGGGGTTGAATCATCCTGCTCTGGGCTCAACAAATGACTATTTAATCCCTCCAGTCTCGTTCTCTGCATCTGTAAAATGGGGCTGTCAACAGCACTTCTCTCATAGAGACGTTGTGAGGCATAAATGAGGAAAATCTCGTGCAGACCTTAGCCCACAACACTGTACATGGTTAGTGCTATTAATGATTGTTGTGGTCTTTATTAGTTATTTGGTCGGTTCTTTAACAAATCCCAATTAGACAGAATATCTTTAAGTGTCTCATATCTGTCAAGAGAGCTGATGGAGCCCAAGGATTAGGATCCTTTGCAGGGTGGAGTTGTCCACCTCCTTTAACTAGAAACATCTTCACCTCCCTAAAATGGGGTCCACATCGAGAATTCAAAGAGATAGGGGTTGGGGATTTAGCTCAGTGGTAGAGTGCTTGCCTAGCAATCACAAGGCCCTGAGTTCAATCTCCAGCACCCAATAAACAAACAAACAACAAATAAAGAGAATAGAATTCAGAGAGCTGGAAAGACCTGGGTCATCAAGCTGCTATATCAACCAAACTGATGCTCATCTTACTGCTGGATTTCTAATTGGGTGAGCAAATAGATTTCCCTATTGCTTATTTATTTCCTTATTGATTATTTGCAGTTCAAAGATCCTGACTGATACCCAGTGTCCCTTCACTGAGCCTGAACTCGCCATCAGCATCCTTAACACCAGGTCTCCGGCAGGCCCAGTAAGTGCAGGAGCTGCTGTTCTAGCAAAAGCCTTTTGCTACCTTTGATAATGCCAGGTCACCTTTTGTGTAGCTGAAATTAAACCTTTCTGAAGGGCAAAGTAAGAGGCTTCCCTTTTAAGCTTTTAATGACTTTTGAAGAATGTTGCTGATCACTCAGCCACAGATCACAAAGCTTTATGTAATTTTCTGCCACCCACTAAGAAATCATCTCAGGCAGCAGCAGCTCAAGATAGGGGGCAATCAGTGGAGCCGGAGTCTGTTGCTCAAGAAACACTTCTTGCTTTGCTCCCATGTACCACATACAGGGAATTATGGGGAATACCAAGCAGTAAAATAAGGTTCCAGGCTGTAAACAGTTGGAGGAAGGGAAGTGATATGAATTCTGGGCCACAAATATATTTCATGTTCCACAGTAAAGGCATTTTTTTCTACTTTTTATTGTAGTGCAATGAATAATATATGCATAGCAAAGTGTGCAAATCTTAAATGTGCAGCTCAATGAATTTTTAAAAAGTGAATACACCCATGCACTCAACATCCAGATTAAGAACCAGAACATTAAGAGACCTCAGACAGTTCCTTTATTCCCTTTCCTAGCCAGCAACCCCTTCCCATTTCAAAATAACCACTAATCTGACATCTGTCACCATAGATTAGCTTTGCCTGATTTGAACTCTGTATGAATGAAATCATACTTTTGTGCCTGGCTTATTTTGCTTACCATTATGTCTTATTTTTGTTACTACAGTATTTTGTTACATGACCACAACATAATTTATTTATCCCTCCTTCTGTTAATGGACTTTTGATTGTTTCCACTTTCAGGCTAGTACAAAGAATGGTGCTAGCAACACCAAAATGTTCACCCAAGCTATAAAAACATATGTTTACACAAAAACTTGTATACTGACGTCCCTGCTTAAAGCAGGTAGAATATTCATGGTAGCTTTATACCTAATAACCAAAAACTGAAAATAACCCAAACATCCATCAAGATGAACTCATGAGCCAGGTATGCTGGCACACGCCTGTCATTCTACCACTTAGGAGGCTGATTGGATCGTGAGTTCAAGGCCCACCTGCACTACACAGTAAGATCCTATCTCAAAACAAACAAATGATGAATGGATAAATACAATGTGGTATATCCATACAGTGAATACTATTCATCAATAAAAAATTGCTTGGATGCAGACCTTGACATCAGGAAAAAGAGATCCTCGTCTTTGTGACATTTGGACAAGAAGAAAGTTCAAGGAGCAGGGTTGGAGATGGGTTCTAATCTGTCAAAGACAATTCTTTGTATTGTATACTTGGGTAAATATTGGGAAACTCATGTTCATTATAACTCTTATGCAAACAAAACAAAGCAAATAAACCAACTGTATTAGTCAGCTTTCCTGTTGCTGACAGGTACCTGACACAGTACCTGACAGCCACAACTTGAAGGAGGAAAAATTTTTTTAAACTTTATTACACACTCTGAGTTCACAGTATACTATATAGTCTATTTTAATATTCTGGTACTTCTATTAATATTATGTTTTATCTGTGCTGTGTTTGTAGTGTCGCATACTCAGGGTTTTTTTATTGCTATGTCATGATCCATTGTGTAATATCACATGATTCATCTTTTGTATTGTTATTGAACATTTGGCTTGTTTCCAGTTTTTTGTATTACAAAATTATGAACTGTGCTACTATGAAAACTCTTTCTCATCTCTCCTAATGCACATATGTAAGAGTTTCTCTTGGGCATGTATCTAGGAATGGAAATGCTGGGTTTTATAATATGTAAAGATTCAGCTTTACAAGGTAAATATCCTGATTTTCATGTAGTAATGTTCATGAACATTTATCTATGTCATCAAAAATTCTTCTTTCCATAATGGAAAAAAGCAAGGTAAAGGTATAAAACATCATTTAGAGGCAAGATGCTATTATCTGACCACAGTAGGCTGGGGATTTAGCTCAGTGGTTAGAGTGCTTGCTTAGCAAGTGCAAGGCCCTGAGTTTGATTCCTGGCACCAAACAAAACAAAACAAAACAAAAAACCAAAAAGAATGGCCTAATGCTATTATCTGACCACAGCAGGATCTGGATACATATTAGTGGCTTGAGGACAAGGTGACCATACGTATTGTTAATCAGCACTGACCATTTCTACAATATGGTGGTGTAAGGCACTAAAAATAAACAAAGCCTAGGGCTGAGGATGTGTTTCGGTGGTAGAGTGCATGTTTAGTATGTGAAACGCCCTTGGTTCAATTCCTAGCACCAAACACAAAATAAAATTAAAATAAAGTAAAATAAAATAAAGATGGACAGTAGTTGTTATAGATTGAATGTTTTTGTCCCCCCCTGAAATTTATATGTTACAGTCCTAACCCCCAAGGTGATAATATTAGAAGGCAGAACCTTGCTAGGTCATGAGGCCTTGAGAGTAGAGGCCTCAAGAATAGAATTAGTGCCCTTATGAAAGAGACACTGGAGAGCTCCCTCTCCCCTTCTGTCATGTGAAGTTATAACAAGAAGGGAAGCGTCCACCAACCAGGAGGTAGGCTCTCACCAGATACTGAATTTACCAGCATTTTCATTAGACTTCCCAGACTCTAGAACGGTGAGAAATAAATTTCTGCATATATAAGCCACCTAACTATGGTAGTTTGTTACAGTAGCCAGAACAGACTAAGATACTGTTAAAGGATCAAAGACAGAATTTTAGTCAGTAACATACTATTACAATAGGAAAAGGAGTCCAGCATGAACTGAACTCTGATATGTACACAGATCAATGGGCATTTTAAATGGAGAATGAAGGACTGAGAAAAGGGTGAGTGAGGGCTCAACAGACTCAGGGAACCAAAGTTACAAAAAGCAAGAAGGGGAGACAGTCCATGTGAAACCCATCTGTGTTACTAAGTGGTGCTTATTGAAGTTAGCCTCTTGCTCTCCCATTGAGGCTGGGAAACAGGGACCCTCTCCTCAAATCTTGGTTAGAACAAACAGTAAATTCTTTTTTTTTTTTTTTGGTGGTGCCGGGGATCGAACTCAGGCCCTTGTGCTTGCAAGGCAAGCACTCTAATCACTGAGCTAAATCCCCAGCCCAGTAAATTCTTTTATTTTAATTAATTATTTATTTTAAAGTGCCAGGGCTTTGCACATGCTAGGCAAGCATTCTACTACACAGCTAAGTACCCAGGACTTTTTATTTGAGACAGGGTCTTGCTAAATTAATTAGGCTGGCCTTGAACTTGTGATCCTCTTGCTTCATCCCCCTGAGTATGCAGGATTACAAGCTTGGGGCACTCTGCCCATCTAGTAAATTGTTTGGACAGCCTTAAAATGCCTCTTAAATGCAGGCAGTTTAAGAAGGTTATGGTCATCCTAGGGATGTGGCCTTGCATGATTAGAAACTAAGTTAGTACAGTATTTTATTCTTTATAGGCCAAGGTTGAGGCCTACAGGAGAAGAGGACCTACAGTTTGTTTATAGTTTGGCCAAGGAGAGAATCTGTGTCAGAGGTCGAAGAAAGAGAGCAGTAAGAGTGGGAAAAGCAAAGTTTCTCTTTTCTCTGCCACTACTTACTGAATTTTCCCTGGACCAGGAAAATTCTCCTTTTCGTCCTTTGACAGCCTAAACCCTACTAGCCCTGAGGCTTAGTTAATTACAGTTTCATTTCCTCCAAGAAGGCCTCTCTGTCTTCCAACCTTCTAGACTGGGTTAAATTCCCTTAGCATCCTTGCATAGTATTAAAGAGTACTACAATCTGTTTAATGTTCTTGTATCCACACTGGGTCATAAGGACTGGGCCTTACTCCTTGGTGGGAGATTGTGAGCACTAATTCATTCTGCATGAGTGGACACTCCACAATTTTAGCCCCAAAGTCTTCATGAGCTATTCTCTCCTGGCCCCTCTTTCTTGCACAGTTCTCTACCCAGAAGGGGAGGGGGATCTTTTGCAAAAGTGAGTTAGCTCACTATTGTGGGTTCCCATCTGCAGGAAGAATAACTTCAACTTTCTTCCCCTGGCCTAAGACTTGCCGAGTTTGGCCCAAGCTCACTATGAGTTACCTTACCTGTCCTCTCTCACTGGCTTCCAGGCATTGTCTCTTCCTTCTGTTCTCTAAACGCCACGCTTATTTTCCCTTAGCCTTCACCCTTGGTCCCTCTGTATGGAATGCAGCACAGCTAGGAATTTGTAAATCCTACCCTTTCTCCAGCTTCAGTTTCAGCCGGGCTGTTACCTCCTCAGAAAGGTCCCCAGCCCCCCCCCCCCCCCAACATTTTCTCATCACTCTGCTTTCTTCTTCATTCCCCTCCTTACAAACTGTAGTTATTTATTATATTTTGTTTCTCCTCCAGCCTGGAAACTCCGTAACATCAGGGATCTCGTGTCGTGTACGCCCCTATGTTCCCAGCGCCTAGAATAAGGCCTGGAACTCTGATGGTGCTCAGTAAAGGCCAAGAAACCTCCTTAACGCCTGAGACTCTGGAATCGCTCGCTTCCGCGTCTCACAGCCAACTCTAACCACGTGGGCGGGGTGAGGCCGGTAGCCGGCTTGCGGGGATTGACAGCTCAGCCTCAGGTCCCGCCTCTAGCCCCGCCCGTGTCCTTGTCCTTCCTCTGGTCTCCTTAAAGTTCATTTGGCGGCGTGGCGCGCGAGGGGTTCTGGGAGCGGCCCGCCTCGACCAATCAGGAAGCGCGGGCGAGCGGCGCGAGAAGCGGCGGCCCAGTTCTCAAGCTGGTACCTGGGTAGCGGATACGGCTCCAGGGCCAGGTAAGCGTGTGTGTTTCTGGCCACCGTCGCGTCTTTCAGTTCTGGGGCTTGTCGTGGGACTCGGGACCTCGAGACGGGGCGGAGCTCCGGCCCCACGCTCGGAGCCATGAGGCTCACACTTGTGGTTCGCCTCATGGCAGCCGGGCACGCCTGACGCTGGCGACGGAAGGCGTTGTGCAGCCTCCGGCATTGTAGGGTCGGGCCGCATCTTCCGAGTATCGTGTTTCTCGGTGTGCGGCCTTGGCCTCCCGACTCCTCCCTCCCCAGTGTAGCGCTTTGCCGCGGCGCGCCACGCCCCTGCTCCCACCTCCATCCTCGGAGAAAGCCTGATTACTTACCTGACCGCGTCCTGCCAGCTTTCAAGCCCCTCACTTGTCCCGCCCTCTGTGGGGGAGCCGTTACGCTCCGAGAGAGGGGGTCCTGGGCTGAGGGAGTAAGACCGTGAGCCCCTGGCAACCCTATGCTTGTCTCCTGCACTAACGTCCAAGGGAATGCTAATGGTTGGAACCCTGAAGGTTGGAGCTCACCTTTCTACAAGCTCACTGCTTCCTTTCCCATCCTCTGCAAAGGCGAGGTCCACGTATGCTGGGGTCCCTTTTAACAAAATTACAGGGCTGACCCCTTGGGTCTTTTGTCAAAGTTTGAATGACCCACTGCTCCGAATTTGCTCATCTGTTAGGGGAAGTAAGTTTTTTTTGGGGTTTTTTTTTTGTTGTTGTTTTTTCATGATGTCTTTCAGCACAAAGGTCACCTGTTTTACTCTGGAGGACGTGGGAGAGTAGCACATTTACCAATGTGCATTTGTTTTCTGACATTTTCTGACATTTTCGACTCTTGGTGATCTCATTCAGCTTTAACGACCTAACATTCCCATATTTCCATCCTAGGCCTCTTCTTGACCTTTATCTAGCTCCAGACTTAAAATCTCCACTGAGATAGAGGGGATACTGGACTCTGACTGAATATAGCACTAGCAAGCTCCCTTTCATCTCTTTACTCGGACCCCTCCTCATACCATTATTATTATTTTTCTGCTCTCAGTAATATAAAAAGGTTTGGCTAATAACCTTTGAGTCATCCTTCACTGCTCTCTTTTTCTCAGTCCACATGCAGGCTTTCTGCCCTGCGCCAAGTCACCACCTACACCTGGATTATTGAAATAGTTTCCCATCTGTTTTCCCTTGCTTCTACCCTGGCCCCTGTTTTCAGCATAGCAGCAAAGTAATCCTTTTTTTTTTTTTTTAATTTCTTATTTTTGTGGTGCTGGGGATCGAACTCAGGGCCTTGTGCTTGCTGGGCAAGCACTCTAACCACTGAGCTAAATCCCAAGCCCCAGCAATCCTTTTAAAACACACATCATCAGATCGTAATCCCTCCTTAAAGAAACCTTCTAGTGGGTTCCTGTCTCACTAATGGTAGTAGACAAACTCCTTACAGTGTGCTATGTGGCTTTACATAATCTGATTGAATGTGACTTTACCAGTCTTGTTTACTGCTGTCCTCCCTTTCCACTGTCAGATATGCTTTGGTTCAGGACCTTTGTTCTTGCAGTTCAGTATCCACGTGGCTTCCTCTCCCTCTCAGGTCTTTAGTAGGGGGTCACCTTGTGAGTGAGACTTTCCTCACTTCTGTCTTCCTTCATTGCTTTAGTTCTTAGCACTTACATTTTACCTACTTATCTTGTGAGTATTGTCTTTCGTCTGGATGTGAGTGGGGGTATTTTTTAGAATGTTTTATTCTGTTACATATGCATAGCACCTAGACCTGGCACAAGTAGGTGCTCGATAAATAGGAATAAGTGTTTCTGGCACTGTTCTAGGCTTGAAAATTGAGTAGTGAATGAGACAGGCCTGGCCTCATTGAAATGATGTTCCTGTGGATGACACCAGAACAGTAAACACACAAATATAAAATTTTGTATAGAGCTGTTTTTAAAAGGAGAATAGGGATATTTGGGTTTTTAAAACATTTTTATTTTTATTGGTACATGTTTGCAGTACATGACGATTACATTCCTGTGGGGACTTGGTACACTCTGTCAACCTTATACTTGTCTCTTGCATTAACACACCTTAATTCCTTTTTCATTCCCTTCCTCTCCATTCTGGACCCCCTCCCTCCATCTCTTGGTTTTCTTCCCTTTTGCAAAAGATCTACCTATTTTCTATTATCTGTCTTTTATTTTGCTCATTACATTTTGGGTTTCCTATGTAAGAGGAACCATGCAGTATTTAAGCCTCTGTGTCTGATTTATTTCACTTACATTATGGTCTCAAGGTGCATCCATTTTCCTAAAGTGACTCAGGTTTATCCTTTCTTGCAGAGTACTACTCCATTGTATATAAATACCACATTTTCTTTATTCAGTCACTTATCATTGGACGTATAGGCTGCTTCCAATATTTAGCTATTAGGAATTATGCTGCTATAAACATTGGTATACATGTATCACTTTAATATAATGTCTTTTAACTCAGGAAGATACTAGAAAGGAATTAGTTGGGTCAATGGAATTTCTATTTTCAGTTTTTTGAGGAATCTTCATACTGATTTCCAAAGTGATTATACTAGTTTACATTACCAGCCACAATGTAGAACCATCCCCTCAAGCTTCACCAGCATCTGTTATTGTTTGATTTCTTGATGATAGCCGTTCTTTCTGGAGTAAGATGGAATCTCGGTATTGTTGTAATTTGCATCTCTCTCTCTCTCTCTCTCTCTCTCTCTCTCTCTCTCTCCCTCTCTCCCCCCCCCTTCCCCCCGGGAGACAAGGTCTTGCTTTGTAGTTCGGCTGGCTGTGAACTCACTATGTATCCCAGGATGGCCTTGAACTCACAGTGATCCTCCTGCCTCAGCCTCCTGAGTGCTGGGATTACAGGTGCGTGCCACCACACTTGGCTTCATTTCTCCAATGGCCAGAGATCTGGAACATTTTAAAAAATGTATTTATTGGTCATTTGTACTTCTGAGAAATGTCTATACATTTCAGTTGCTCATTTTTTGATTGGGTCTTCTATTTTGAGGTATCTAATTTTTTTGAGTTCTTTATATTGTACATTCTAGCTATTAGTTGTCTGCCTGAGGAATAGCTGGCAAAAACAGCTTCTTCAAGAGTTTTACCTGTTTTGCCTTCCAGCAGGTTGTTTCTGTTTTTGACATTTAGATCTTTGATCTGTTTTGATTTCAGTTTGGTACTTGATGAGCGATATGGGTCTAAATTCAGCCTTCTGCAGTTGGATAGCCAGTTTTCCCAGTACCATTGTTTTTTTTTTTTTGTTTTTGTTTTTTTGTTTTTTTTTTTGGTGGTACCGGGGATCGAACTCAGGCCCTTGTGCTTGCAAGGCAAGCACTCTAATCACTGAGCTAAATCCCCAGCCCTCCCAGTACCATTGTTAAAGAGGCTGTCTTTTCTCCAGCATAGGTGTTTGTCCCCTTCATCAAAAATTAGATAGCTGAATTTTGCATGGGGTTGTTTCTGCATCCTGTGGAGCCAAATGTCAGGATAGGGATATTTGAACAGAGACCTAACTGAAATAAGAGAGCAAGTCCCAGGACTGTTAGAGAGAATTCCTGACACACAGAACAGCAAATGCAAAGACCTTGAGATGTGACTAGTTAGAGGTGTGGTGAGCTTGAGTGCTTGGACCTGCTCTTAATGGATTGAACTAGAAAACACAGCAGAGGGAGACAGATATGCCCACAAGGGGTCAGAGCAAAGATCTGGAGGTAAAAGGGCTCAAGGTGTGTACAGGGAATGGGTCACTTTAATTCGAACACATGTGTTTAGTGCCTACTATATTCCAGGCTTAACTGCTAAGGATTCAAAACTGAGCATTTGTGGACTTTACCCTGCAGAAATTTACCTTCTAGGCAGGCAGACGTGCTGTACATGGGAAGAAATTACCATAATTACTTCACTAGGGAAAAAGAGTATAGAAAGTTCAGAATTGTGGGGCAGTGAAACTTGTGCCAGCTGACTTTGCAAAATATATATGATTTCCCCTTGTGACAGAATGAGTTTGGGTATATGTTATAGCAGAGTTTGCACATGGGTGTGAAGTGGGGAAACAGTATGAGGCACCTCAAAGAATAGAGAATTGCTAGGGCACAGTGGAGGAAGCTGGATGACAGGGTATGTTCTGTGGGGTGCAACCTGTACAGCTATCAAAGTGTGGGCATTCTTTCCTGTAGGGGATGGACGGTGTCCCTTGATGGGGTCAGGCAGCGGGAAATTCCAGAAAGACCTCTCTGACCATGGGGAGAATGGGTCGGAGGAGCAAGAAAGCCCAGACTTAGGTTAAGGTAACCAGTAGAAAAGCAAAAGTGTCAGAACAGGAGCAGGAGATGAAGTGTGACTTCACTGAAGGTTGGAGAAGTAGACCCAGAGAGTAGCTGGATGTTCGAGAAATGGAAGGTTACCTGGGGCGATGCCAAGGTGGTTTCTGGCAGAATTGACTGTTATTTTTTTTTTTCTACCAAAAGCGATCAGGAACCCAGGAGGAGAGAGAAGTAATGAGTTTTGGTGTGAGACATGGGTAATTTGAAGTACTCATAGGTCAGCTAGGTACAGATATCAGATGAATAGTTGGAAATACTGGTTCAGGGAAAGAATTGGGCTTGACAAAGAAATATGGGAGTCATATTTGATAGATGGGAGCCTTCCTACTTCATTGTTTGCCTTGTATTAGGGTCTATTAATGACTATATTTTTTCTCTCCCAAATAGCCTAAATTTTGAAATATTTTGCAGCTTTACACTTTTTATAAATCTACTAATGCCCTCAAACAGTAGCTAAATCCTCAATGGATAGTGGCTAACTGCCAGAATAACCCTACTCAAACCTTGCCAGAAATGTCTCCTGACCATCTTCCTTTCTTCTTTTAACAAATATTTATGGAGTGTCTGTGGAGTGGTAGGTCTTATTTGTTTGGTGTTCTAGGAATGGTGCTGTGGACAAACCAGACAAAATTCCCAGATTCAAGGATCTTACATCTGTCTGGAGACAGGTGCTAAATGAATAAACAAATGCACCTATGAGGCAGGGTATTGACAGGTGCTTCTAAGGAGATAAAAGGAAAATGTAGCAGAATGGATAGCGAGACTGCTATCCGTTACGTTAGTTGGGGTGTTCTGTGAAGCTTCTTTAAAAAGATCTGTGAACAGAGATCTGAGTGAAGTAAGGGCGTGTGCATTGTAGATATTCACCATTTCCTCTGCAGATGCAGATGCGGAGGAAATGGTGAGTGCAAAAGCTCTGAGGCAGCAGCATATTTAGCATATTTGAAGAGAAAGAGGCCATATGGCTGAAGCAGGCAATCACAGGAAAGAGTGGTAGCAGAAGGGGTTGCGGCAGGGCACAGTTTTTGGATGCTTCACAGCAAAAGGTAAGGACTTTGGATTTTAATCTGAGTTATGGGAGCTAGTGAAGTATTTAGCTTTTTCGGAGACTCATTTCCACTGCTGTGCAGAAAACAGACTGGGAAGGAGGAAGAGGACAGGATAGGAACAAGAATACCAGTGAGGAGGTCGTTTTTCACCAAGATATACATGTGAGCACTTTGGGCCAGGGTGTTAGTGGTGGAAGAGACAGAAAGTACATCAGACCTATGTATATATTTTATGAATAAACTTGAGTTGCTAATGTAATGAAATATGAAAGGTAAGAAGTCAGTGGCTATGACTGAGCAACTTGGAGTATGAAGGTAACATTTATGGAAATAAGGAAGACGGAAAAAGAGCAGGTTTGGACTCCAGAGAGTTGCCTAGAGGGCGACATTAGATTATACAAATGAAGCTAGTGGCAGGCACTCGCCCATAGCCAGAGCTCAGGAAATGATGGCTGTTACATTATTCCCACTACCATTGATACGAACATTTCCCACTGCCAGGCAAATAAATAAAGGGAGTAGAAAGGGATTTAGATGAGGGGAAATTTTTGTAGGATGGGTATTGAGTAAGACCATTTGGTAAGTGTTTTAGTCTACTTTCTGTAGCTGTAATGAAACACCAGAGACTGGGTACTTTATTAAAAAAGAGCAGATTTAATACAGTACATTTATGAGTTACAACATTCACCCATAAGGCAAATGCAGGAAGAGTGCTGACTGTCTGTATATGCACTGGAGACCCAAGAGGTCCAGTCAAGGGCTGGGAGCCCACAGCACTGTCCTGTGTACATCCGTGCCTGCAGAAGATGGCTGAAGAAATCTTTACTGGAACCAGTATATGATGCTCACAGCAGAGATGAAGACCAGAGCTCCGTTAAAGCAACAGCAGCCATCCTTGATGACAGCAAGGCCCCGAGCTCCTTCTTTGATCAGATCAGCTGAGTCCCCTTCGGGAGAACCTGCTGCAGCAGAGCTTGTCCTGGGAAACAGTCCACAACTGTCTTGTGCTCCCATTCTCCTTTATGTTGCATCGGCAGCAGTCCACAGGTGGATCTTCTATGCCCAGAACCATACCGACTCAGTTCAGCTGTGTGTTCTGGATCAAGTTGACCACACTGATAAATCCATCACACATACTTAAACCATATCCAAACCATAGTGGTTGGTAAGACTTGAATTGGTAGTAATAACAGTTAATAAGTATTGAGTTGTTACCATGTGGCATGTGAGGGAAGTACAGTTCTTTTTCCATTTTACAGATGAGGCCAAAGGGAATAATTACCTTGCCCTAAGTCACCCAACTAATGAGTAAAGGATCTTGCTAGGACTTGGGTACAGGGGAAGCTTGGGCAGGTGTTTATGGGAAAAATGGCATGAGCAAGGACACAGAGCAGGACATGTACAAGCATGGCCAGGGACAGAGTAAGTAAATCAAGTAACTATTATACAGGGTCAAAAGTAGTATTTCATCTGAACCCCTGGGAGCCAATGAGGGCTTTCGAGGTACACTATCATAAAGAAAATGATGTTGGAAAGATTGTGGTGGCTGCAGAGAACAGGATGTTATGGCACGGAGGGGCCAGAGGATGGAGCATCTCCTTAGGACTCAGGCTTAAAGGAACAGAGACCTGGCCTTGTGTGATAATGAGAGGCACGAAAGCCACAGTTACAGGTCATTTCGAGAACATAGGTATCCTCTGCTATCTCTGTTTGGATATAAGTTTGGAGAATGAGGATAAATGTTTTCTGAATCAATAGAATTTGGTTTCAGGGTTTTTGTTAGTAGCAATGGTTGGGATTTTTGGATAACAAATCTACTTACCTGATTGTTCTCAAATTTTATCTGCTTTTTCTCTTGTTATGTAAATATTATGTATGTTCCTACTCCTTCTGAAAACTGTCTGTTAACAAACTTTAGATATGCAGCGCAATGAATTTTTATGTATGTATTCACTCGTATGACCACTATCTATATTGAGATTTGGAACATCCCAAATATTCCAGCATTTTTGTCAGCTCAGGCTATCATAACAAAATAGATTGGGTGGTTTAAACAGCAGAAATTCATTTTCTCACAGTTTTGGAGGCCTTAGGAAGGTTGGGTTGTGCTGAGGGCTACCTTTCTGGCTTTTGGTTGACCGTGTTTTGCTACTCATAATGCTCACATAGCCTCTCCTTCATTGTATGCACAAGGTGGGTTGGGTGGGGTAATGCAAGCACTCTAGTGTGTTTCTGTATAAGGGGACTGTTGTGGTTTGTATCTAGGTGTCCCCCAAGGCCTCCAGGAGTGAGCAGTGCCAGCCCAAGGGAGAAGCCATGAGGGCTACAACCTCTGGCAATGCTGATGGGATGGGGCCACCCAAGTCCTTTGGAGTTCATATGTTGTAACACCTTGCCCCAGGTGCTGGACATGGACCTATAGGAAATGTTTGCCTTGCTGGGTTCTTGGTTTCTATTTTCCTATTCTTGTGTTTTGGAAGGGAAATGTTTATGCTGTGCCATTGCATATTGGCAGTGTTTAGCGTTCTGATTTTTACAGGGTTTCACAGCTAAGAATTTGCTTTAAATCTCAGAGTAGACTTTGGGCTTGGACTTTTCAGCAGTGCTGAACCTGTTAGGATTTTGGCAACCACTAGAGATAGACTAAATGCATTTTATATAAAGAGATGTCCAGGGGCTAGGGTGGAATGTTATGGTTTGTATCTAGATGACCCTCCAAGGCCTCTAGTGCTTAGGGGTGGGTTTTTTGGCATTTGATTGGATTATAAGATTTATAGTTGATTTGCTTTTGGGAGGTGGGGCCTGGACAATAGAGGTATGTCACTGGGGGCATGACCTAGAGGGGTTTATCTCCCTCTTGACTCCTCCCTTGATTTCTCTCTGTTTGCTCCAAGTGCTATCTACTTATAGCTTCAAGAGTATTTGAAGGCAATATAATTTAGTCCACAGTACCCAGAAAGCTCTACTGTGCTTTCTCCCAATCAGTGGTACTCTCACACTCCTAACGATAACTAGTATTCTGATTTTTAGTATCATAGATTAGTTTTTCTTGTTTTTAAGAGTCATGTATATGGAATCATACACTGTGTCTTTTTTTTTTTCTTTCTTTCTCTTTTTTGATATTGGCCTTCTTTAGTTCATCATGTGAAATATATCTATGTTGGTCCATGGAGCTGTATTTAGAAAAACATACAGGGTTTCTAGTGTCTAATACTGATGTCGTGACCCTCAGGACTAGAAGCCTTCCTTGGTTTATAGCAGGGTTTCTAAACCTGGAAACTATTCATATTTTGGGTCAAATAACTCTTTGTTGAATACTCTGCTGTAGAATGTATAGTAGAATCCCCAGCCTCTTCCCTCTAAATGCCAGCAGAGTACATCCCCTATTCCCAAGTTACGACAATCAATAATTTCTCCAGATATTGTCTGGTGTGTGAGGTGGGGGCCAAAGTCATTACCAGTTGAGAACCTCTGGTTTAGGGAGAAGGTCCAGGGCCAGAGCCAAAGGTTTTTGGGGGCAAACTGTGTCATTTCAAAGGTTCTATATATAATTTCTGTCATCAGTAAACTGGGACTGCTCCTTCTGAGGAAGCTTAAAGTGCATTTAAAGACTGCATAAAAGTATCTCACATCTGTAGATTTTTCATGGTGGGCAGACCCTTAGAAATCACCTGAGACAACCCGGTGAAATGAGATCCAGCAAGGATCCAGTCCCAGGGTCAGGGCTGATGCGGGGTGGAGGCAGGTTGGAGTACACAGCACTTGCTTTCCAGGTGGCCCTTATTGGGCTAGGCAGTCAAGAGTTTACCAGAAAGTTCCTTTTGTGGATAATTTATGTTTCTCTGTGTTACCAGGTTATTTTTCTTTGCTCATTGAAAATGATTTACTATGAGGGATGTTTTATGTATCAGGAAAGTTGACACTATATGTTTCTTACTGTAAACACCAAGTTCTTCAGGACAGTACTGCTACTAAATCACTCAAGCCTTTCTTTTCTGTCAAGGTTTATCTTTGTTTTCTCTAGAAATTTTATCTTTTGAATAATGATCAAGTCTAACTCTCTTTTTTTTTTTTTTTTTTTTTTTTTTGGTGGTGCTGGGGATCGAACTCAGGGCCTTGTGCTTACCAGGCAGGCACTTTAACCACTGAGCTAAATCCCCAGCCCCCAAGTCTAACTCTCTTTTAGTCTCCTAGGACTATAATCCAACAACAACTTTTTTTTGGTACTAGGGATCAAACTTAGGGCCTTGTGCTTGCTCTACCACTGAGCTACATCCCCAACCCACAACAACTTTTTAGAAATCATCTTTTTCCACTTCTAGATGCATCTAAAACAATAGTATCTATTAAGATGTAAATTGTTTGGTTGTTGTAATTGATATCTGACAGATACAGTAAAAAGTGGACTGACACTGTCATTTAACTATAGTTTATGCATTGAACACAAGGACAGCAGAACCTGTACAGGTTGAGCATCCTTAATCCAAAATCAGATATTTTCTGAGTGCCAACATGGCACCCCCAAGTGGAAAATTCTATACCAGGAAACTTTGTTTTATACACAGAATTATTAAAAATATTATGTAAGATTGAAGTAGGCATTGTGATGCCTATGATTTCAGCTACTTGAGAGGCTGAAATAGGAAGACTGTAAATTAGAGGCCAGCTCTGGCAATTTAGTGAAACTCTGTTTGAAAAAAGGCAGTGAGGATGGGATGGGGCGGGAGTTGGGGGATGGGAGGGGCTAGGTTGTAGTTTAGCAGTAAAGTGCTTCTGGGGTCCATCTGCAGTGCTGGGGGGAATATATATCTAAGAGATATCTAAGATATCTCATGTTTATGCAGATATTCCAAAATCTGAAAAAGGTCCCAAGTCTGAACCACTTTTGGCCCCAAGCATTTTGGATAAGGGATACATACTTACAATAAATTTTTAATACATCAAGTTAGGCTTTTCTCCTTGATCTTTGGTCTTTAATGTTAAATGTTACTGTGTTTTAATGTTATAGTCTGATTAATGAGGAGGTTTAAGGGTAAGATATCTGTTTGAGATTAAATGCTTAATTTATTTGGAAATCTTTATTGTGGAAATTTGGATTTATATTAAAAACTATATTTGGTAGTGGGTGATGTAACATACATTAAAAAAATTCATCTTCCAGAAATTCTTACTGAATGATATAAACTTGTAATTAAATAAGTTATAATTTAGTGTTAAATATTTACTGGAAGAGTTCTTGAAGCAGAGATGTTTATAATTAAATGATAAAATGTTGCCAAATTGGCAACTTTGGAAAAAAGCTAAAATAGGATTTTATCATAAAAATCAGCAGAATTTATAAGATACTTTGAGTATTAAGAAGCCCTTGAAGTCCACAGAGATTGTCATCTCCTTTTTGTAGATGAGGAAATTGAGATGGAGAGATTTGGACTTTATCTTTAAACAAACTGATCTACCTTCTGCTAGTAAGTGAACAAAACGGATTCCAACCAGGTATTTGAGTTCAAAATCTAGTCTTCTGTTTACCCACTCTGTTTAAGATATTTTTGAATATATTTTGTTATCATATTAAAATTGAAAAATAATTTAAAGAAGGAAGAACATTATTAGTTGTAAATTTTGAAGAAAAATATATAAAGAGCAACATGAGTTATTTCCTCTGTATATAAAATCTCCTATGTCCAAAAAAATATAGTAGAGCTAACTTCGTTGGGTTGTGAAATATTTGTAGTTGGAAGAGATGATATTTGGGTATATAGTAAAATTAGAATTCCTCAGTGAGTGGCAATAATTATTGTTTGATTATATGGCTATTCCTTGGCTTGTAATGGGGTCATGTCCCAAAAAACCATTATAAATTGATAATCATAAATTGAAAATGCACTTTATATTATATAACGTATGTTATATAAGTATACAACATACAACTAGTACGCTGTAGTGTCTGTGTTCATTTTCTTGTGATTGTGTGGCTGGCTGGAAGTTTTTCTTGTTTTTTTTTTTTTTTTTTTTTTTTTTTTGTCTTTTTGAGACAGGGTCTCACTATGTAGTTTGGGCTGGTTTTAAGAACTCATTGTGCAACCCAGGCTGGCCTTGAACTCATGGTGATCCTCCTGCCTCTGCCTCCTGAGTGCTGGGATTACAGGCATGCGCCACCACGTAACTGGGAATTTTAGCTCACTATTGCTGCCCAGCGTCTTTGGAGGGTATAATATCTCATATCCATTGCCCGGAAAAAGAGCAAAATTCAAAGTATAATTTCTGCAGAATATGTATCAATTTTTTACCATTGTGAAGTAGAAAAAAAATTATCAAACTATCCTAAATGAGGAACTATGTATATTTTAATTCTGCAGGGAAAGTAGTTGGTATCATTTCCCCATACAAGTCATTGAATCAGGAGAGATTTCTTTAATATAGAAGAAAATTTAATGGCTTTGTCTTTATTTTTTTAATCTTTCTCAGCTCTTTGTATTTCTTGGATAAGTGAGCTGTTTGGTTTGTGGGTGATAAGGAAAAGGGAAAATTTATATGGGTTTAATATGTTTCATTGTGTCTAAAAAGAAAGGGCAGTAAGTTCTTTCCAGCATCCTTTGTATTAGGGCAAAAGAACATATACAGGACAGATTTCATCATAGGCAAAATACATTTCTTCCCAACATACGCTCTTCAAATAGTTTAAAGAGAGAAGGGTGATAGCAGCAGGCCCTAATCTTAATCTTTTTAACAGTATTTTTACTAGCAGGGCCTTGGGAGGGTAGTTTTGCCAAGGGCATTATTGCTGGTAAACACTGAACCAGGATTTATTTGTCAGGTCCAGCTCAAACAGCTTACCAGCGGTTGGCAGACTATGGCCCATGGGCCTAATAAACTAAGAAAGATGTTTACGTCTTTAAACTACTGCAAAAAATAAAATAAAATAAAAAAGATATTTTTATGACACATAAAAATTAGATGAAATTCAAATTTTAATGTTCATGATTAAAGTTTTGTTGGAACACAGACATGCTTATTTGTTTCCATATTATCTGTTGCTGCTTTCAAGCTAGAATGACAGAGTTGATTAGTTGTGACAGACTGGACCACAAACCCTAAAATATTCACCATCTGTCCCTTTACAGGGAAAGTTTGCTGATCCTTAGATTAGTAACTTGGCAAGGGCTTGGCAAGCCCCAGTAGACTAGTAACTTGGCAAGGGCTTGGCAGACAGGTCTAGGATGGGTGACTCTGAGGCTTTTCCTGTTCCTGTCAGCTTTGAGCTCTGGTCTTCTGGAGAATATCCTGGAAGTAACATAGGCTTGACTCAAGAGAACTAGCAAGTAACAGCCATTTCTAGGATAACCCAGTGATCTTTCTTTTTTTTTTTTCCTTTGGTGCCAGGGATTGAACTCAGGGCCTTGTGCTTGCAAGGCAAGCACTCTAACCACTGAGCTAAATCCCCAGCCCCCCAGTGATCTTTAAGTAACTCACTGTTTTATGTGTTAGTCAGCTTTGCATCACTGTGACAAAATATGTGACAGAAAATCACCTTAAAGGAGGAAAGATTTATTTTGGCTCCTGATTTCAATCCATGTCACTTGGCTCTGTTGTTCCGGGGCCTGTAGTGAGGCAGAACATCGTGGCAGGATGTGTGGTGGCCTAGGAGAGAAAAGGGAAGGCCAGGGACAAAATACATCCTTTGAAGGCACTGACCTGCGTCTTCCAACCAGGCCCCACCTCCTAAAACTTCCACCACCTCCCAGTGGCCCATTAAGCTATGAAACTGTCAATGGGCTGATCCGTGGTAAGTTCAGAGCCCTTGTGGTCCAGTCACTTTCCAGAGACCCCATCTGAATACTACGGCGTTGGAGACTGAGCCATCATATGGTTGAGTTTTGGGGGACATTTCAGATTCAGACCGTAACAGTATTCTACTTGTGGCTGATGCTTGAAAAAAGAAAAGAAACTCACAAACTGATAATTAGTATCAGAAAACAGATGGGTAGACATTTTAATACATATAATAAGCACGAATACCATAAGAGACTAAGATTCAGACCACCTTCAAAATCCTGAAGGGGTCACTCTTTGAGAATACTGATTTAAAATGGTTTAGAAGTGCTTTGCTTAGTAGCAGTCTGAACATTTAAGTATCTACTCTTCCCTGGCTTGATTAAATATATTTAATATGGTTATATTGACAGTGTGAAAATAACCGTGTTTTCCATAATTAAGACTCTCATGTTAATAGCAAGTGAACTGACATTATTTGGTACATTTTTGCTCTGCCTTTGTATTTAGTTCATTTCACCTTATATGCAATTTGGGGATTTTTTTTTTTTTTCTGATTTAAGGATATTCATGTGCCATAAAAGGGCTTGGTATTTGGACACTGAATGACAGATGAATGCAGGCCAATAAGGAAATAGAAGTCTGGCCAGCCCATACTTTAGCTCTAGATAGCTGTCCCTCTGAAACTGTGGACTTTGATTTTTTTCTTTAATTTTCTTATATTCTTCTAGTAGTGGTGAAGAAATCTAGATCATGGGAATTTCCCACTAAAAAATATTCCTCATTTTTAGCAGAGTTGGGTGTCCTACTGCAGCCTCTGCAAATTAGTGGGTCATTTCCTTTGTTTAGGTAGGTTTTTTTTTTTTAGTTGAAATGTGATGCACAGTTAGAAAAGCACACAAATTATGAGTCTAATTGATGAGTTTTTGCAAAGTGAGCGTACTGTTAACTAGCACTCAGATTAAAAAAAAAAAAAAGGCAATTTGTCAGCCTCTTTAAAACCTTCATTTCTCGTCTGTCCTGTCATTCCAGGAGTAACCAGTCATCCAGGCTTCTAACAACAGTGACAAGTCTGCCCTCCATTATAAGGCTC
The DNA here is from genome assembly GCA_004026905.1 of Hystrix cristata. Lineage (NCBI taxonomy): Eukaryota > Metazoa > Chordata > Mammalia > Rodentia > Hystricidae > Hystrix > Hystrix cristata. The sequence goes on along the minus strand of PVJO010008248.1, from coordinate 50,375 downwards.
TCTGTTTCTCACGTAGTTGAAGAGATCTGTGCAGTTCAGTGAACTGCTGCCAAGTGGCCCCAGAGAGTAGTTTGTTGCTCAGGGCCCAGGTACCCTGTGATGCTCTCTGAAGCACTGTGTAAGTACAGCCAGAGTCCTCCTGATCATGGGCAGAGGCTCAGGCATCGCTGAACTGGAGGTGTCTCAGCTGTTAGTCTGTCCTTGCTGACCTTTTCCAGCCCCAGTTTTGCTGCATTGACTATTCCACATCCTGCTTCCATGGGTTCTCAGGGTGACTTCTTCCTGACTCCCTCGTCCATAGCTCCCCAAATGTGCAGATTTTCCCAGTAGAGAGCTTGGAATTGGGGACTTCTCCTCATCATAGTAATTCTTTCTATTGGACAAAACTAGTGAGGTTATTTTCATAATCAGCTTTTAGTATCTTAGGTCCAAATTGATATAGTGGCTTATTAATCATATTTTATGGCTAAATTGATGTTTATTTTATGGAGGGGATAAAAATTACCCTTAAATTTATGAAATCAAACTCTAATTGAAAACTTTATGAAGTGAGATGATGATTACATCAGAGTATAGATTTGGAAACTTTAATAAAATGTTCTGTAAAATTAATTTCTGCTGGCTGAGCTATAATATGTGACAGATCTGATTTCCCCCAAATATGGCATTATATATATCGCTCTTTTCCCAGCTTCTCATGGAACAAACTTATTTTCTTTGTACTCCTACCTTGATATTATATAGAAAATTCTTTCTATATGTATCAGTTTGTTCTTCTGGTTTGGAATTCTGTTCACCTGAAAACTTGTCCATTTCTTTTGAATACCACTGGTTTTTCTTCTAGAGGGAAAGCACTAGTTTGGACCAAATGTGATCTGAATTCATGCCACTTACACTCTCACTGCCTTATGCTCTGCGGCCTCAGAAATGTTAAGCATCAGTTGGTAGTCAGAAGGGAATGTTTTTGTTCAGGTCTGTGCTTGCCAGTTGGTGCTGATTTGGCTGAGGAGGGCAGGAAGCCTTCGAGAGGGACAGACTCCCAACAGATGGAAGAGTAAAACATCTCCAACTCACAAGGTAAATGAGTACCTGCTACATACCAGGCCCTGTTGCAGGAGCTTGGGAGTACATCAGTAACCAAAACACTGTTCATGTGCAGCCTACATTCCAGCAGAGGTGACAGACCTTAAGAGAGAAGAGGGAAGTGCTGAGTGAGGGTCAGCTGCACTTTTAAGTAACATGTTCTAGTTTGTCCTTAAAGCAAAGGTGACAGTTTGTTGAAACAAAAGTAGGGTAAACAGTGCAAAGGCTTTAGGTGGGAACGTGTCTAATCCACTGGGGACCAGCAAGGGTGTCCCAGTGCAGCTGGAGCCCAGGGAAGGAGTGGGAACAGGGGTGGAGATGAGTCTGGATAGCAAGGGGAAGTGCGGCTCCATGAGCTTTACTCTGTGTGAGAGGTTTAAGGAGAGGAGGGATATGATCGACTGATTTTTAAGGATCACTGGTTTCTGGCATGGAATAGACTAGAGGAGGCTAAGACTGAATGCCTTCCTACTTTTCCCATCCCCATTTTCCCACAGGTAAAGATGGCCAGATGATTAGATTGGGTCAAAAAATAACAATGATTTTTCTAAAAACTTTAGTTTAAAACTTACGAGATATGTATGTGTATGGGTATATATATTTTATATCTATATATGGTTTTTGTTGTTGTTTTGTTAAAGATTAAAGTCATCTTGGAACTTCATGAAGAATACCAAAGTGTTTTTATGTTTACTCCAGCTGAGCTATTTTTGTTTTACCCTTGTGCCCTTGCCTTTAAAGTTAATGTCCTTTAATGCTCATTTTAAAAAGTCCTTATCTTCCTGCTGTGGATTTATGGTGGTAATGGTGCCCTTTTAACATTAGCCTGTGCTTCGTAAATGAGATATAATTATATATTACATTAGCATTATAACTATAATACTAGACCAGTGGGATTTCACATGTGCAGTAGAAGCTATGGGTTTAAAACAAAGAAGAAAATAAGCAACAAGAGTTATTGTTTTTTTTTTTTCAAGAGTTATTGTTTAAAGAAATTTTTTAATTGAATAATTTTGTTACTAATCTCTTAGCAATGTCAATTTTTTTATAATGGTGATAATTTTATCTTCTATTGATGTGAATAGTGCTAAGAGTTATAAACATTCTCTTGGTCAAGAATCTTACGCAAGGATGTTACAGTATATAAAAGATTCATAATGTATAATTGCTTGTTAAATAGCCGTACTTTTCATAGGGCTTTTCTTAATCAGTTGTTGGAAAAACAGGTGATCTTGCTGTTAATATTCATGGTCTAAAAGCTAGCTGGTATTCATATTAGTGTAGTTATCAGTAATAATGATAGTTCCAAAAGTAGTAAGTAAAATAACAAGTCTAATGTCCTGAATGTCATATATAACTAATAGACACTGCTCTTCTAACCTTGTAAGCTAAAGAATGTATCAGTGAAGACCTAGATATGAATAAAAAAGAAATATTTCAGCCAAGCATGGTGGCATAAACCTATAATCCTAGCTGCTCTGTAATTCTATCTACTCAGGAGGCTGAGGCAGGAGGATTGCAAGTTTGAGGCCAGCCTGGGCAATTTAGGGAGACTGTCTCAAAAAAGAGGCTTAAAGTCTTATGTTAGTGAGGACAGAGTTATGTTAGAATAATGTGGTGATACAGTTAGCCAGAAGACATGTGTTCTTCTGGTTTCAGTTTAGTTAAATTGCATCACAGTGTGTTGGACATGTGCCTGAGCTGTTGTAGACTGGACTTACTTCTAGAGCCTCATGGAGTGATTATGAGAATCATGTGAAACAAGGCCCTGCATGGTGCCCTTTTGGTAGTGGTGTTCTCTTTTTCTTTTCTTTTCTTTTTTTTTTTTTTTTTTGAGACAGAGTCTTGCTATGTAGTTCATGCTGTCCTTGAGCTCACTATGTAGCCCAGCCTGGCCTCTAACTCATGGTGATCCTCATGCCTTAGCCTCCCGAGTGCTGAGATTACAGGTGAGTGCCACCACACCTGGCAGTGGCGTTTTGCAAGACTAGTGGAAGAATAGGAGATAAAGGATGATTGTTCCCTAAGCCAGAGGTTGCCACAATGGCTTCCATATCTTACTGCACTGGGTCTGTGCAAGGAGGCAGGAATTGTGATCTGTGGCTTAATACTGTTATCTTTGCATTTTTATGGTGGTGAAAATCAATCTTAGGGCTGTCAGTATGTACAGAAATGATCTGTTTCTTCACAGTCTGACTCATTTTCTATGTCAGGCCTGTTCTTGGTCTGTGTTCAGGAACAAATCCTGCTTGTTGATGAGCTGTCTCCTTGTCTGTTTACAAAAAGTCCTAGTGCTTGTATTAGATTCAGACAGTGTTTGAAGCCTATCTCTCCCTTGACTTAGGTCTCTTGTCTCTTCCCCATCCCCCATCTAGGATCTGCATCTCCAATGGATACCGAGGGGTTTGGTGAGCTCCTTCAGCAAGCTGAGCAGCTTGCCGCGGAGACTGAGGGCATCTCGGAGCTTCCCCATGTGGAACGGAACTTACAGGAGATCCAGCAGGCAGGCGAGCGCCTGCGTTCCCGAACCCTCACACGCACTTCCCAGGAGACAGCAGATGTCAAGGCGTGAGTACTGGTGGGGAAGCAGCCTTGGTGCTGGGTGGTTTGGGGGCAGAATCCGTTTCTTCTTTCCTGCTTTGAATTTGGATACAGTCTGTGAATGACAGTCACAAGCCAGATTCTCAGGAACTCAGAGAGGTTTTGTAAACAGGTCAGCAGCCTTGCTTTTGTCTACTTGCCACTCCAGTTTTCTGGCTTGTCTGTTTGACCAAGCTGTGAGCTTGCATCACAGCAGAGATGATCAGGGCAGGAGGAGGCTGAAGAGCTCTGTCATACAGAGGTCATAGTTGTTCTTGCTTGGGTTTGCCAGTATTGGGTCATAAATGGCTCCCATAAATATCTTAGTAGATGTGGGCCTTTCCAGTAAGTGGTACCTTCCAAGCCAGGAAGCACTCAGCAATCAGCAAAGTTTTTAAGGGCACTTGGAAGAAATAGATAGTAGTCAATGATGAGAAGCCATCTGAGTGAGGAGTGATTCTGCCTGCTTATTGTCATTGAGCCCAGAGCCTGCCTCTGAATGGCCTTGAAATACAGTATTTCCTAGCTGCTTATAGAACAGCAATGTGGGTGAATCCACAAGGATGTAGCTCAGGGAAAATGCTGACTAACTGTGCCAGCAGCTAGTACTGCCACACAGCATCCACTGGGCTCTTGATTCCATAAAGGTGCATTGAGAGTCTTCACTGGCCAAACCTGCACCGTATCTAGAGCCTCAAGTATGAATTAGACATGGTCTTTGCCTTCCAGGAACTTACAATTTGTGGGGTCGAGCAGAAAGAACTATGCTGCTTTCCAGAAAAAATGTGATTTACTGGTTACTTACTACCTGTCAGATACTTGGTTTGATTTAAGATTTTGCTTAATTTTCACAGCCAGCATTAGGCCTGTGATCCCCTTATTATTGTAAAGCAGAAGTCTCAGGAGGGTAAAAAACTCTCACCTCAGGCAACTGGTGTGGTGAGCTAAGATTCAGACCCAGTGAGGCTAACCCCAGAGCACAGGTTGCTGTAGCCCTGATGGAAAGGCCATGGGGGAATGAAGGAGAAGCTGCAACTATGCCTAAGGGAGATATGGAAAGTCACTGAGATTCTGTGCAAGAGATCAGAAAATTATCAGTCATCTCCTTAGTCTTCATTCCTTGAATTTGAGAAAGTCTTAAGTGCTGGTATTAATGTAAGGATATTGTTTTATGTTTCAGGCGTGAGCATTACTTTCTATTAAAAAAAATTTTTTTTGATGGTACTGGGAATTGAACCCAGGGCCTTTTGCATGCCCGGCAAGTGCTGTGACACTGAGCTATACTGCCAGCCCTTTTGTATTTTATTTTCAAGACAGTGCCAGATTAAGTTGCCTGGGCTGGCCTCAAACTTGTAATCCTCCTGCTTTAGCCTCCCAAGTAGCAGAGATTACAGGCATGAGCCACTGTGTCTGGCAACCCAGTCAGCCTTTAGACATTTCTACTAACTTGCCCTTCCCACAGGCTCCTTACTGCAGCTCCTGGCCGCCTGCAGTTACGCCCAGTCTTGAGCTTGCAGGCTGTGCTTGTGGGCAAAGATGCTCTTAGAGCTGAGGGCCTGTGATGCCAGCTGAGTTGCTATAGTTATAATTTAATTGCATCAGCTTTACAGTCTATTAAGAGCAAAAAGGGAAAATGTTTTGCTTGGTAACAGTTATCAGTCATGCTCTCTTTCTTGTAAATTTCCATTCTTCATCTCTTTTTACCTGAAATTCATTATTTTAGGGAGGAGAAAGTTGGAACATTGAAAGAATGAGTATAGGGTGGTGCAGATACTTAAAAAGAAACCAAAGGGCCGATGACTGTATTTTTCCATCTTTTTGATAGGCAGAAATAAAAAGTGTGATGTGAATATTTTAGTACATACAGGATGAGGCCAGAAGGGAGAACTGAGTAGGAAAATTTTTTACATGATATAAGTTTTGAAAGAAAATCCTGTCTTTAAGACATGAGATTGTAGATTTAAGACTAAACTGTTCTGTGCTGAATTATTTGTTTATATATACTGTGTTGGATTTTTCACTTTAGGGAACAGATTTGGTAGCATTTTTGCATGTGTGTTTGATCTTTTTAAGTTCAATTTCTTCACATATAGAGAAGAGTATGCATAACATAAAAGGTGTAAATCAGGGATTTGCAGACTCTGGTCCATGAGCCACATCCAACCTACCACCTTTTAAAGTTTTGTTGCAACATGGCCACACTTGTTTTTACGTATTGTGTGCTGTTTTTATGCTACAATAGCAGAGTTTAGTTATGACAGAGATTATATGATTTACAAAGCCTGAAAATATTTATTGTCTTCTATAGAAAAAGCTTGCTGACTCTTGGTATAAAAATAAAATGAGTCAATACCCATGTACATATTGCACAGTGAAGATACAGAATATTATCAGTATCTGTGAAGCACCACAAGTGCCTGTTATCAGTTGCATTTCCCACATTCCCACCAAGGTGGCTCATTGGATTTTTCCATTCAAACTGAAGCCAAACAACCTCGAGGTGTACATCGAAAAAGCCAGCAATCATTCTGTCCCCCTACCTTTATCCTCTAAGGTTAATTTGTGTTTAATTTGCTTATTCTTTTACAGTTTTCTCCATACTCATGCAAAGCATCTAAAAACATTTACTGTATTTGACCGAAGTTACATAGCAAATTACATCTTCACTTGTCTTAATTCCCAAGCTGTCTTTTAAGGCATTTAATATTTGTTGGGCACTGTACTTAACACACATTATATAATTTCCTTGTAAACTAACCTTGTGAAATAAATGTTAGCTCCATTTTATAAATAAGGAAGGTCAGCTAGTAAGTGGGCACCTAGAATTCAAATTCAGCTCGGTTAATAAGAATCCCTTTTGGCGCTTGCTATATGGCATTTTTCAGTACTCACAGAATTGTCAAGTCATTTTTCTATTAGGTCTTCAAAGCCATGGCAGCGGGTGGGGGCAGGGATTGTTTTCTACATTTAACAGAGGAAAAAACAGGAGCTTGGAAAAGTGTGTATCTAAAATTTTCAATAAATTAAAGTACAGGTGAAATTTAAACCCTGGCCTCCTGACCTTTTTTATGAGGATGTGTGTACTGAGAACAGCCTTTGTCCTTTTACTCTCCTGGGCCTGAAGTGTTTGACTCCCGCTTCTGTGACTTTCTGCTCATGGGTGACTGCCTAGCTTGAAAGAATCGGGGCAGATAGAAGGCAGGGAACCTTTCAGGTTTTTCCATCCTTAGAAGCTGAAAGTTTCTGGTGCAGCCTTTGCTTATAAACCATCCCTATCCTAAATTCCCCATCAATCTTCTTCATCAATCCTTCCCTCTCTACTTCCCCCCATCAGGGTTTCTGCATATGTAAAACATAAACCATCTACTGCATAGTTCGTGCAGGGAGCATCCACTTAGATGACCATTCTCCTCTAATAATTCTAATAACTGATTTTTAGCTTGTGAGATTTTCAGCTCTGGTACACATTCAATTCATCTGGGCACTGGATACAGTCTCACATATCACTGATGGAGATATAGCATCATGGGACAGAATTTGGAATAACTAGCAAAACTGACCCAGCACTTACATTTCTAGGGATCTGTCCCAAAGATGTGGTGGTAAAAATATGAAAAGTCTTGTGCACAAAGATATTCACTACAGTATTATTTATAACAACGAAACTAAGAGCTCAAATGTCCATCAGTAGGGCACTAGTTGGATAAATGTGGCACATCTGTATTCTGGAGTAGTTTTCAGTAGTACCAAGGAATGAGAATATACACTACTGTGGAGTGATTCCAGGATATACTATTAAGTAAAAACTGCAAGAAGTAGAAAATACATACTATTTTTATTATTTATTTGTTTATTTATTTTTATTTTTAAAAGCGGATGAAAGGTATCCTGTGTTCATAGATCAGAATATTAAGGTGTTAATATTCCCCAAAATGATCCCAGCTGGCCTTTTTTGCAGAAATTGATAAGTTGATCCTAAATGCAGGAGACCTAGAATAGCCAAAATGATCTTTAAATTAGGCAGAAGGAAAGTGGAAGACTCATACTCCTAATTTCAAAATTTACTAGAATGCCAAAGTAATCAAGTTTATGTGATACTGCTACAAGGATAGACATATAGATTGATGGAATAGAATTTTAAATCCAGGAATAAATCTCCATGTCCTTGATTAACTGATTTTTAACAAGGGTGCCAAGACCATTTAATGTGGAAAGAATAGTCTTTTTGAACAAATGAGACTGGATATCTACAGTAAAAGAATGAAGCTGGATGCCTACCTCTTACTATACACAAATTAAATTCAAATGGATTACAGGCCTAAACGTAAGAGTTAAAACTATAAAACTTCTTTTTTGTTGTTTTTTTTTTTTTTTTTTTTTTTTTTTTTTTTTTTTTTTTTTTTTTTTTTTTTTTTTTTGGTTTTTTTTTTTGGTGCTGGGGATTGAACTCAGGGCCTTGTGCTTGTGAGGCAAACACTCTAACCACTGAGCTAAATCCCCAGCCACAAAACTATAAAAATTCTAAGGAGAAAAATGTAGGGATAAATCTTTCTGACCTTTAGTTTGGTAGAGCCTTTTTAGATGTAATACCAATAGCGCAAGTGACAGAAGAAAAAGGAAATCAGTTGAACTTAATCTGAATTTAAAACTTTTGAGAACTTGGTAGTGCACATCTGTAATAGCAGCTGCTTAGGAGGCTGAGTCAGGAAGATAATAAGTTCAAGGTCTGCCTCAGCAATTTAGTGAAACCCAGAAAAGGGCTGTGGATATAGTTCAGTGGTAAGGCACTTGCCTAGCATGTGAACTAACCATGTAACCTAGTGTGTGAACTAACTAGCATGTGAACTAACCCCAAGATCAGTCTCCAGCAGCTGCAAAGATACACGAAAACAAAACCAAAAAAACTCTTTTGTACTTCAGAGGATACTATCAAGAAGAGCAAAATAACATGCTACCATGGTGGTGCATGCCTTGATCTTAGCACTTTGGAGGGTGAGATAGGGGCATCCCAAGTTTAAGACCAACCTGAACTATATAATGAATTCAAGTCAATCTGGACTACATAGCAAGATCCTGTGTCCCAAAAGCAAAGAAAGCAAGACCAAAAAACAAAAAAACAACAAAACGAAACTCCACAGAATGGGAAAAAGATTAGTAAATTATGTATCTGCCAAGGGACTTGTTCAGAACATGTTTAAAATAGTTCATCTCTTCAAAGTTAATAATAAAAAAGACAGCATAATTTAAAAAGTCAACTTAAAGGAGTAAAGATTTTTTTCCTTACAATCGGAGGTTTCAGCCTGTGGTCATTTGGCTCCATTGTTTCTAGGCCTGTGGCAAGACAGAAACATCGTGACAGAGGAAAGCTACTTGCCTTGTAATGATGAGAAGCAGAGAGCAAGAGCCAGAGTGAAAGGGGCTAGGGACAAAATATACCCTTAAAAGCCACTCCTCCTAGTGACCTGATTCCTCCAATTAGGCTCCCCCTTCTAATAAGTACAGTGAGCCATTTAATCTACGTTTCCAAAGGCCCCATTAGCTGGCAACCAAGTTTTCAACACAGTGAGCCTTTCAGGGGCATTTTGGATCCCAACCATAATATATATTGTTGGGAACATAAAATGATTCAGCTCTTTTGGAAGATTTGTTAGCAGTTCCTCAAATGGGTGAGTAAATACTGTATGATCTAGCAATTCCATTTCTAGGCCTATACCCAAGAGATGAAAATGTTTGTCCACACAAAAACTTGTAATGTGAGTGTTCGTGGCAGCATTTTTTACTTTTTTTGGGGGGGGTGCTGGAGATCGAACTCGGGGCCTTGGGGATTTAGCTCTACCACTTGAGCTAAATCCCCAACCCCTAATGGCAGCATTTTTTCATAATAGCTAAAAGGTAGAAATAACTCCCATGTCCATCAGCTGGTAAATGCATGCATAAAATGTGTCTTAGCTGTATGATGGGCTACTATTTGTCAGTACAAAGGAAGGAAGTACTGATATATACTCTAAGATGGATAAACCTTTAAAGTATTGTGCTACGTGAAAGAAGTCAATTACAGAAGACTGCATATTGTATAATTGTATTTATGGGCAGTGTCCAGGAGAGGCAAATCTAGAGAGATGGAAGGGTAGATTAGTAATCACCAGAGGCTGGGGGTGGGGGAAAGTGACTACTAATGGGTAGTTTTCTTTTTAGAGGTGATAAAAATGTTCTAGAATTGCTGGGAATTTAGCTCAGCGGTTAGAATGCTTGCTTAGCAAGCGCAAAGTCCTGGGTTCGATCCCTGGCACCCCCCAAAAAAAAAAGTTCTAGAATTGATTGTGGTGATGGTTGCATAACTGCACTTATACTAAAAAACCACTGATTTTACACTTTACATGGTAAAGTGCTCGCTTCGGCAGCACTTTACCTGGTGAATTATACAGTATGTGAATTTTATCTTGAGCTGTTTGAAAAAAGCAGGCGATTCAAATACATATATATATATGTATGTATGTATGTATGTATGTATGTATGTATGTATTTGCTGATTAAAAGAGAAGGAAAGTTTTTTTTTTGTTTTTTGTTTGTTTTTTGGTGCTGGGGAATTGAACTCAGGGCCTTGTGCTTGCAAGGCAAGCACTCTAATCACTGAGCTAAATCCCCAGCCCCAGGGAAAGTATTTTAAAAGTACCCTGGGTTTGTTTTTAATCAGGTACAGTAAGACACACAGACCGGGAAATGATTGTCATGAAGCAGTAAGGTTTTACTCACAGATCCTTAGAAACAGGAGGCACAGTATGCCACACAGTACCAGGTCAGAAAGGCCTGGGATTGATCAGGAGTGGTGCGGATCGTCATCTTGAAAGACCCAGCCCTGAATGCCGTAATCCTGAATGTTGCAATCTTAAAAGCCAAAATCCTGAAAATTGCTATTCCTATGGGAGAAGGCAACTATACAAGGGATAGAAAACCAAATTCAGAAGAAGAGATTGGCTGTGTGATACGACAACAACGAAAACTTCATTTTAAAAATGCATCATTTGTCTACATTCGTATTACTTCCAGCTGACGAAATGCCAGGAGCTTTTAATAAATTAAAGCCATGTTTGCTGAAGAAGTTAGCAGTTACTGATTATTTCAAAAATAATTATGTGCATGGTAGGATGAATGTTTCTGCAGTAGTATTGCTTGTCATTCAGTCACCAGTGTTTTTGCCAAACTTGTGGTCTGTATATGAGAACACACAGAGTGGATTAATTTCTCTGTACCTAAAACATCATAGAAACCTGGCACAGAGGATGCTTGTGTCAGTGTGTATCAGATCATAGAGGTATTTAAAAAAGAGTACCATGCAGAAAATGAATCCGAATGAATTCTTTAAGGAGAGCCGTACCCTAAAAGAAAAAGAGCAGCTACCGGTATCTGTCATGATGCAAGACTTCAAAATAAAATGATCGAGGAAGTTGGCCAGCCATTATGGACTACCTCTGTGTAATTCCCTGTAGCCTATCCTTTTTTCACATGTTGAGCTTTTCTTTTAGTTTAGTTTTTTTTTTCTTTTAGCTCCCCGACCTCCAATATTTTAACTTGTCAGCATTATCTTTTATAGTTTGCTATGTTATGTATTTTATCTTCACATCTTTTCTAATATGAGAGGTATAAATTATGTAAGGACTTTTAGAGAGTTCTCATTTATTTCATTATTTGCAAATTTGACTTTACACCAAGTGCATTATCATAGTGGTGACTGTGTGTAAGCATAAAAACATTAAAACTTCTTCAGTCAATGAAGGGATGTCCTTTTTGTGCATTTGCGTTTGTGAAGTGTAAAGTGGACTTTTTTTGGGGGGGGATTGTACTGGGGATCAAGCCCCAGTACAGTTTTTAACTACGGTTATAAGCCTTGGTGTGCACAATTACTAATCATAATAATATGCACTTTCTTTCTTTCTTTCTGTGTGTGTGTGTGTGTGTGTGTGTGTGTGTGTGTGTGTGTGTTTTGAGACAGAGCCTTCCTGTGTAGTTCAGGCTGGCCTTGAACTCACTATGTACCCAGACTGGTCTTACTCTGGTCCTCCTACCTGAGCCTCCTAAGTGCTGGGATGATAGGCATGCACCACCATGCCCAGCAATAATATGCTTTTGTACATTTTCCTTCTTGATCTATTACTTTACGAATATGGTTTTGTGTGCTCCTAACTGTTACACTCTTGTGACTTGATTGTCATTAGTATATGTTTATGCTTGCAAAGATATGTTAACATTTCCTGTTTTATCGTGTAAAGTGACTTATGAAGTGTTATGTCATATTTTTCAAATAAATCCTCCTTAAAAATGGGAATAAAATTTAGATTTAAGGGATTTTATTCCTCTGGGGTTTCAACATTTGGGATTATGGGTGCATGAGACTCTTGGGGTTACGGCCCACAGCCCATCAGGAAGCAGAGGGAGGGGAAAATGAGAGGAAGAGCCTTGGTTGTGATTTCTGCAGGACAGCAAGGTAGTTTAAACATGTTAAGGATTGACTATTTTGAATAACTTCTAGAGAAGTTAGCCAAGCGGAGCTGTGTCTAGTTGTCTGGTACCTGGTTTGGGGATTATTAGGAGAGGAATAGTAGTCGAGAGAACCTTGTAAGAACCTAATGAAGGAGGTAGTGGAATATGGTCTCTGGATTGATTAGTTTGCATGTGAAAGACAGAATTGCTGCAGAATTGTTTGATACCTCTGGGAATTAGTCGCTCTGGGAGGAGTAGTCCCTTTAAGTGTCAACAGGGCTGCATAGGCAAGGCATCAGATACAGAAAATAAAAAGGCACTATTAGTGTAGAAGGTAAACAAAGGGTTACATGTGGCAAACAGAAGGAATAGGTGAAGAAGACAAGGGCCTTTTAAAATAGATTTGACTTTGGAACTGGGTATCTGAAAACAAAATAAAGGTTCTTAAAAATTGGAAATAAATGAATATAGATGCATATTCAGTTGGTGACATATCCACATGGAGAAGAACAGCATCAAGTAACATTTTAATCTATCTTCAGTAACTATTGTTGGTGAAGGGTTGTTGATGCTGTTCAGAAACAGTTGTGTGTATAATATAGGATAAAGCATGTTAGTAATTACTGTGGTGAGACTTTTGGTGTGGGAAAAAGGAGATAACATGTGCAGAGAAAAAAAATCTATGAAGTTGACCTGAAACTCTGTGGGATTTTCTTGTTTGTTTTACTAGGGATTGAACTGAGTTACATCCCCAGTCTTCATACTGAGTTACATCCCCAGCCCTTTTAATTTTTTATTTTGAGACAGGGTCTCACTAAGTTACCCAGGCTGGGCTCTCTTGCATCAGCCTCCCATAGTGCTGAAATCCTGTGTTCTTAATTTTGAATTGGTTGTATCAATGTAATTCATGATGTAATTTATCTTAAGAAAACTAAGAGAAGACTAAAAGCTTCATTTCTAGCTCTGGCTGTTGGAAAGGCCTAGAAACAAAGTAGCAGTCATAGTGGCCCAGATAATTGTCTCTAAAGTCCATTACTAAAAAGGCAACTAAGGCACTTGGGAGAGTTGGCCAATTCCACGTCTAAGGCATGAGTTCATCAGATCAACATGAAATATCCTGTTGTATCAGGTAGCAAAGAAATAAATTATTAAAGTCTACTTGAGTCATTTCACATGAACTGGGAAACCTTCAGGGGCTAGGGGTGTAGCTCAGTGATTGAGTGTGCATGAGGCCATGGGTTTGGACCCCAGTACTACATACCAGAAAGAAAAACACAAAACAAAAAAAATTCCTCAATCAACTTGAAGAGGCTCCTGCTGGCCAGAAATGAGATGATTTGAACATCCATAAATATAGTATCTGAATTGAATTAAAACATCAAATTATGAGTTCATAATGACACTAAAACAACCTCACCAGTTCCCTTTGGAGGATGCTAGAGAACCAACTCATTATTCAGGATAATCACATAGTTGATGAAAGGAGCCTCTCTGAATTGAAGTATTCTAGCAAATGGAGATAGAATATCACCATTTTACGACTCGTAAAGAATTAGATTAAGTAATGGTCATCAGAGGCTGCAAACATTGCAGATAGAGATAACGAGGCACACACAACTCATGATGAAAATATGAAGTAATCTGACCAAGAAAATAATGGCATCTGAATTTGATCAAACCTTCAGAACTAAGATTAAATTTACAGGAATTATAGAGGACAGAAGAACAAGTTCCGTGGTATCATGGGGTTTTAATCAGTAAAATCTGTTCCATAGCAGACTGCCTTCTTGCTACCCTGAGTGTAGTCTGTATCAATAACACCAGTACGTTCTTCAAACTTGTTAGAAATGGAGCGCCTCGGGCTCCATCCCAGACATGCTGAATCAAAACCTGCATTTTAACAAGTTTCCCAGTTGGATTCCCATACCTGTTTAATGAGACTGAGTCACAGTACAGGACAGATAATCAATCCAGAATCTTCATCAAAGAAATTACAAGGGAAAAAAATGAATTGGAGGCACAATCTGTAGGTAGAGGTTGAGGAAGCATGTCAGTCATTCGTAAGTAAAGATCTTATTTGGATTTTATTCAGACAGACACAAGTTAAAAATTATGAAATAATTCGGAAATACTTTGTATCTGCTTCAAAGTAATCTGAGTGATAGAGGGAAATACATAGATGAAACAGGATTGGCTGTGACATGTGAATTATTGAAGCTGGATGGTGGCTACAAGGAGGTTCACTGTTTTGTCTTCAATTTTTTTTCTTTAACAGCTAAAAAAGGGAGGCCACAGGGATGTATACAATCAAAAAGACATACAAAAACAAGTGTCGGCAAGGATGTGGAAAAAATTGGAACTCTTGTACATTGCTGTTGAGAATGTACAATGATATGGCTGCTTTGGTAAATAGTCTGGCAGTTCCTTGAAAGATTAAACAGACCCAGCAGTTGTACTCCCAGGTATACACCCAAGAGAAATGAAACCATAACTTCACATAAAAACTCATGCATAAATGTTCATAGCATTTTTCATAATAGTAGAAGTTGGAAACAACCCAAATGTCCATCAACTTTGAATGGACATATAAAATGGCACCTGTCTGTACGGTAGAATGCCCTTTGGCGATAAAAAAGAATGAAGTACTAAAACATGCTCCAATGTGGATGATCCTTTAAATATTATGCTAAGTAAAAGATACCAAACACTATATATTGTATTACTGCATTGATGTGCAATGTCCAGAATAGGCAAATCTAATATAGGTGCTGCTGAAGTGAGCACTAGAATAGGCAAATCTATAGAAACAGAAAATAGATCAGTGACTAGGGCACAGGGAAGTTTGGAGGCAGTGGCACTACTCATGGATAGGAGTTTCTTTTTGGGGTGATAAAAATATTCTAAAATTCATGTGGTGATGTCTGTATAACTATGAATATGCTGGCATCACTGAACTGTACACTATATTTTTTAATGTATAATAAATATGATTTATTATTTAGAGCATAATATTTAGAAATCACAGGATTATAAATACTTAGAAATTGTATGTACACACAATATTATTCCAAAATTAGGTTATGACACTATTTCATGTACTGAGTTTGATACTATGAAAGGAGGCCATGGTGGTGAACTGTACACTTTAAATGGTGAACTAAGGTTGGGGATTTAGCTCAGCAGTTGCAGTGCTTGCGTTGCAAATATAAGGCCCCCAGTTCAATCCCCAGCTCAAAAAACAAACAAACAAACAAAATGGTGAACTGTAGGTGTTGAATTATCACCTTAGTGAAGCTGTTATGAAAAAGGGATGATGTTATACTAATATCTGTGCTCCAAGGCTTCACTCAAGAGTAATTAGAATCATCAAGAGGAACGTTGCATAGGTGATTCTAATGTGCAATCAGAGTTGAGATTCATTGTATTAGAAGTGTGACTATTAAAAATTTCTAGAGAAACAAGATTGTCCATCTGATGTAGCTGGAATGGCATCATAGTTGACCTAAAACATCTGGAGAGAGCAACCCTCTGGGTGAACATAATCTGTTGCTGCGGTATTTATTGGAATGGCACCAATATGGGAAATCCTTTTTCTTATATGTCTGTTAGTTCAAGATCGAAAATCTTGGGTTATACTCAAAGTGTTATATATACTGCCAAATACTCTAGCTTCTTTTAAGTTACTCAGAGTGAGCACATACTTTGTGAACGAGGTATTTTAGTACTAAATGGTAGTCCGAAACAACAATCTAAACTACTAAACTGTTTCCCTCAAGTTTCTTCCTAAAAGAGTTCTAGATATTAGTGAGAATCTGGTTTTTTGTTTGTTTGTTTGTTTGTTTTGAGTGCTGGGGATCAAACTTGGGCTTTGTGCTTGCTAAGCAAGCACGCTACCAATTCAGCTAAATCCCCAACCCTATGGTTATTATTGTTTTAAAACTCATCCATCCATTGTTGTATTGCCAGGATGAGTAGAAATAAAGGTGGCTGTATTATTTACATTTTTCTTCAAAAACATTTACTGGTCAGGTGACAGTTTTCTATATTGTTAGAGTGGACAGCAGAGGTAGAACTTAAAGATGTACTGGCATAGTGTTCAACTTTTGAAGGGAAGCCATGGAGAACTGGCCTTGGATTTTGGTTTGACTGCCCTTGAATAAATCATTGACTGCCCAGGACATTCAGTTTCCTTAGCCAGTGAATGAAGTATGGACTAGCTTACTCCTAAAGCTTCTAAAATTTTGTGGTTCACTATATCGCTCTTTTCAGAGGTTATAAGTGTAGACTGGTGGTTGATTTTTGGGTTCTAGGGAGACTGAGGCAGAAGGATTGCACGTTCAAGGCCAGCCTGGGCAACTTAGCAAGACCGTGTCTCAAAATAAAAAAATAACTGGCAAGCACAAGGCCCTGAGTTCGAGCCCCAGCACCCCCCCCCAAAGTAAGATAAATAAATAAATAAAAAATAAGAATAGGGCTGGGGATCTAGCTCAGCATTTACCTAGCATGTGTAAGGCCCTGGGTTCAATACCAAGTATTGCCCCCCCCCAAAAGAATGTTCTAGAACTAGATGACCTGTCTCTCCTACTTTCTGGTTTTCTCACTTTCCAAATTATCTAACCTTAGTTCCCTGATCTATAAAGTGAAGGTGAATAATTGCATCTACCTCATAGGCTTCTTTCAAGTATTTGGAGCAGCCCAATTTTTGGTTGGTGTTATTATCATTTCATTGTAGATGAGGCTGTCCCTCTAATTCAGGTGTCATTAGAACTCAGATCGCTCTTCCTGCCAAATGCAGTGTTCTATCTGTTATACTACGTAAAAGATCTTTATAAGGAAGTATAAAACAACCATATGAAATTGTCTGGACAGTAGGAAGTTTTGAATACAAAATACTGTGTAATTTTTATGAAGCGTATTGGATGTCCTACTCCTGCTGTTTTGTCACTTTCTCTCCCTGCCCTTTATCCCCATGTAGGTCAGTTCTCCTTGGGTCTCGAGGACTTGACATATCCCACATCTCCCAGCGACTGGAGAGTCTGAGTGCGGCGACCACCTTTGAGCCTCTTGAGCCTGTGAAGGACACAGACATTCAGGTAAGGGCTGCCCAGTGCACATGGAACCCTGAGCATATAACCCAGGCTGAAGGCCCTGGCCCTTTGTTCGCTAACTGATGTAGGAATTCTAATTTTCTTTGTTCATTTTCTTCTTCCCCAGATATTAAAAGAATGGGAGAGACTCAGCTTTGGGGAGTAGGGAATACTGGGTTATTTTGACAGTGCTCTGTGTAGCTGAGTTTAAGAAAGTGATTCCAACCTGCCCTGTGTAGATAATCTTAATTATGAGAACAGTTTTGTCTTCCTTCCTTGGGCTTAATCCAAGGCACAGAGACATTAGTTGTAAGTTGCTTTCTTCACTAGATTGCAAATAATTTTACTCTTCATCTTTCACATTTCTTTTCTACATCTTGCTTGTGTTCATTGGCAAAGAGCTGGGGAAAACTTTGAGCACTATTTACTGAAACCTATTCAGTGACTTCCAGGAAATATTTGGCTGTGTTAGTGGCACCAGGAAATGAAATAGTCTAATAGAGCACTCCAATCTCATTTACCCAAACATGCTACCAACAGTTGATGGCTCTTTTAATCTAATCAGAAACTGATATAAAAAGGTTAAGGAAAAACCTTTTGGTCCATTTAGTTTGGAGGTTTTGGAACACTGTATTTGCATTAAAATGAAGGAACAGTGAAACAGTATTTTTATCATTGATTTACCTTTATCTTTTTTCTTTTTGAGATGGGCTCTTGCTGTGTTGCCCAGGCTGACCTTGAACTCCTGGGCTGAAGTGATCCTCCCACCTGAGCTTCCTGAGTAGTCAGGACTGTAGGTGTGCACCACTCTGCCTGATTTGATTTACTTCTGACATGAGCAGGACTCAGGTGCTGGGCAGGCAAATCCTAATAGAAATGGGTAATAACTTTATGGTTCTTTGGGCTCAGCTTGAGTTAATGCCGTAACCCACTACGCTTCCCAAGAACCATTTTAGTACATCTAGAAACATTTCTGCTGGGTTTATTTGGAAAATTTGGAAATCTAATTTGAGAGTTGAATGACTATTCATACTTTTTCCAGTTATTGATATGCTCCTGAATCATATGTGTTTGTCAATTTATAGGTGCTTTCTCCTTTCTGTGTAATCTTAAAATGGCATATATACTTAAAAAAGTTTTTAGCGTCCCCTTCCTCATCCAGTGTAACTGCTTCATACTCTGTAAACAAAGTACCTGTAATAGAAATGAGATGGGGTGAATGGGACAGAGCTTAAATACTTTGAACAATCAATATACATTTTGGGAGCAAACCTAATAGTGTGAAAAGAACTCACACTATTAGGTTTGTTTTTCAACCAGTGCATTTTTTTGACCTGTGCTTAAACTTCATACACATCTGGCTGAAAGATTGCTTGGTTGTTTGTTTGTTTTTAATGTTGAAAATTCCAAAGAAGTTGTTTATTTGAAAAACTTAACTGCTTTTTAAATTTTCTTTGGCATTTTTGGAATACTTATTTGGAACACGCAGTAACATTTAGTAGTGTACTTTGCGAATTTATGTTGATGTAGTATTCTATTTCTTAACTTTGCAATATTGACAGATTTATTAATATATTGAGTGGTAATAATCATGTCTTCTAACCTGCTTAATTCAAGAACACCCTCTTCAACAGCCCCATTAGATGGTTTCCTAGCAATGTGTGCTCAGCACATCAAAGAGAATTTCTTAATTTGGAGCGAGCATGGCTATGAGTTTTGGTCCTGTGTGGGAAATCTTTGAACTTTCAAGAATAAAGATATTTCCATTTCCGAATTTCATCTGTCATTTAGACATCCAGGATAGCTTCAGAAATGCAAAATGGTCCATTCAAGGTAACTTTCGATTAGTTGGGAATTTATCATCTAGACCTGATGTAGTTTTGAAATAGGTCCTCTGTTGACTTCATCTTCTTGTCAGCAAAGACTTAAAGGGGGAAAATGTAGTTTAAGACTAAAAGGCTATGGCTTTGGCCTGATTTAAGGATAGACAAGTCTATCAGTAAGGAGTGGAGGCTTTAAAAGTTGTTGACCTATGCTTAACTTCATACACATCTGGTGGTATTATGTCCTTGTCTGACTTGTGCAGTAGTCAAGTATAGATACCAAGCCAGTTCACACCCTTAGCATAAGTGGTCTCATTTTAATTCTCATAATGTGTTGGTTATCCAAGAAGAGTAAAATTGGAAATTTTCAATTGTTTACTTTTAGAAACATCAGATATACTATCTGATGGTCATTTTTTCATGCTTATTTTAATAGCTTTATTGAGATAGAATTCTTGTATTGTGTGATGGAGACTTCCTGTATATGAACGTCTGTTTTTCAACCAGTGCTTTTTTTTGAAATGTACCTAATGTACCTAATCTCATGTACCAAAATATCAATCAGAGTAAAATTATTGTCAGTTTATAAGATCCTTAAAGTACTGCTCATAGAAGAAGTACTGATGCATTCTTTGACAAATGCTGTCCAGGACTTTCTACTGCTCGTCATTTGCATAATTTATGTATTTTCTCACGTATAGACTGTTCTTTTCTGTTTGGTAAATATTGACTATATGTCCTTCTCTTTCTAATGGGCCTTGCAATTAATATGGGTTTTTGTTGCTACTGTTTTGTTTGTCATAATCAGTGATTTTTTTGTTTCGTTTTGTTTTTGTTTTTGAGATAGAGTCTTGCTATGAAGTTTAGGCTGTCCTTTAAGTCTCTGTGTAGCCCAGACTGGCCTTGAACATGTGGTGATTCTCCTGCCTCAGTTTCTCGAGTGTTGAGATTACAGGCATGCATCACCATGCCTGGCCAATGATGTTGGCATGTGTGGCAAATGCATTTTTTAAACAAATTGTTATGGCCACCAGTAGTAATATTTTTAAAAATCCACATACATATACATCTGGATGATACTACTATAATTTTTTAAATGTTTATTGATTTTACTTTTTGGAAATGATCCTAAAGAATACCTACAAATTTGTGTAATAGAGGTGAGGAGCCATGATGTAATAGGACCTACTGCTAAAAAGACTATACTGATCTTTTCAAAGTGATTTTGTACTTGAGTACAAGTCCTGTTACAGAGGTCTACTTGCTCACTTTTGGAGAAAAAGTATTGAGGGCAGGTTGCACTTCTTTACTGAGCTCTGAACAAACCTAATGTACCATGGATGAAATGTATTATATAATAATAAAGTGTAAATTTACATAGTTCACTTATGTTCTGGGCTTTTTCACTAGATTGCATGTATATTTCAAGAAGGCTGAGCAGAAATAGCCTGAATCAGCCATAAAAATGGGAGCTGCAGTTTCCCAGCATTAAGCTATAATATATCTAAATGGCATCAGACCAAAGCAGTAATATTATTGCTAAACTTACTATATTAGATTCCTACCTATGCAGCAACAAATTACCACAAACTTGGTG
The DNA here is from genome assembly GCA_004026905.1 of Hystrix cristata. Lineage (NCBI taxonomy): Eukaryota > Metazoa > Chordata > Mammalia > Rodentia > Hystricidae > Hystrix > Hystrix cristata. The sequence continues at coordinate 29,727 of PVJO010008248.1, read as the reverse complement.
GCCTAAAACAACTGAAATTTATTCTTCACAATTTCTGAGTCCAGAAATTTGAAATCAAGATATTGGAGCACTATGTTTCCTCCATTGGCTCTAGAGGAGAATCCTTTATCTTTCAACTTTTGGTGGTTTTAGGCATTCTTGGGTTTGTGGTAGCATAATTCTAGTTTCATCCTTCGTCTTCCCAGGTTCTTCTTTGTGTCAGGTCTTCCTTTCCTTTCTGCGATAAGGGTAGCAGTGATTGGATTTAGGACCCATCCTAAGTCTAGGGTAATTTCATCTTGAGATCCTTAACTTAGTTACATTTACAAACACTCTATTTCCAAATAATATCACATATGCAGATATAGGAATTTAGATTTGGTCATGTCTTCTGGGGGGAAACATTCAGCATACTACCCTTAAAAGTACAAGAAATGTCAAAACTCTTACTGTAAATAATGAAACTTCTTCAAGTCTAACCCCATTTCACAGTCATGAAGTACAGAGTATTGGGAAGAGACATCTATTGCTAGTTGTCCCAGTGACTGCATGTTCTAACCAAGCACCTGATCTCAGCACTATTCTCTGTTGAGTGTTTGGAAAATGGGCCTGACTACTTATATCTGATTCCAGAGTTCAGTACTAGTTATTCTCTGAGAACAGATTGACAAACACTCTGTAATGTGTTTGAGATAGATTATGGTATTTATTTTGGAGAATGGGATCTTGCTATGCTGTCCAAGCTAGAATCAACTCCTGGGCTCAAGTGATTCTCCTGCCTCAGACTCCCAAGTAACAGACTACAGGCACACAACTATCTATTAGGGAGATTTCTCTAGAGACATTTTCAACAGAAATAGTCTGCTTTTTATAAAGTATTAAATATATCATTTTTAGAGTAAGTGTAGGTAAGATTAAATAGTGACACTTTCCCAACATAGGAAGAGCTGCCTTGTTTTTATGTATTCTGTGCTTCTGCCAACCTTTTCTTTTTTCTCTTATACTTTACGCCTTTGCTCATCACTTCCCATAGCCTGGAGCAGCCCCTATGGAATTTCTATGTCCTAATTTCAGTCTGACACTCTGTAGCTTCCCTTAGATGGCACCTCTTACATGGTCTTCTCAAATCTTCCTTCCCCATGGCCTCCAAATGTGATGTATCCTTACTGCTTAGGAGAAGAGAACTTCTGAATGCCCCCTTACAGAATTAAACGAATTCTAGATTATGTTATTGGAGTTGACTTAGTAGCCAATTCTAATCTTAGGTAAGTGAAAATGTAGGCCCTTCTACCAAAACCAAACCAAACCAAACCAAAAAACCCTATTTTAAAGGTCTTAATAATCTGCCTAAATATCTGAATAAAAATCTGTCTTATATGAGTAAAGAGAAAAGAAGTCTTACACAGAGATAAAATAAACATAAGAAAAGCAGTAAGGAAAACTGATCTACCATATGTGATTAATGGTACAATGATAATTAACTTGTTAAAAATTTGTTTTGGTTACTGTATTGTATCTAATAAAATACTCATTAGTTCCTTTATTTTTCTGTCCTTGGAAATGTACAGTATGTTCAAATTATGTTTAGTTTGTCTTTTAAACAGTAAGAAGAAACTAAATGGCTTTAGTAAGTATAGAAATGAATCAGTTGTGTTGTAACTTCTTATAGTTTAAATTCTTATCACTTAAATCTCGCTATATAGTTCAGGCTGGCCTTGAACTCACTGTGTAGCTCAGGCTGCCCTCAAAGTTGGGGCGATCTTCCTGCCTCAGCCTCCTGAGTGCTGGGATTACAGGCATGCGTGACTGTTCAACTTTTCTATCTTAAGAATTGAGATAATGTATTGCTGCCTAAGTTCAGCCATATATAACAGCAAAGAAGGAAAGTAGTGGTATTGTTCACCAGTTGTGTGTTTGTAGTACTGGCAAGTTGTATTTGGGAACAAGTTGCAGAAATCCTGTGGCAGTTTTTTGAAAAGAGGGTCAGATTTGTCTAGAATGATTAGTGTGCTAATAGTATCTTTTCAGGCGTATTATTGGATAGATTAATATTGAGGAAAAAGTACAATAAGAAATTCTCCCTAGTTTAAATCAGTTGAGGGAAAATGAAGTTCAAATGGTTAAATAGTATCTTAATTCTAGGACTGCTTTTTAAAAAATGCAGTTGTCATTTTATCTGTTTCTAGAAACTGCAACTGCTAAGCATGTATACCAAGCAGAGTTCTTCCCAGAGCTGCTGTACTACATCTAAGGAAGAGATGAGGTTCATTTATAAGATCTGCATCTATTTGCATACTGATAATTTGTACAGTTTTGAGAAATGGTGTAAGAAATATTGTCTTGTTCCTGCACTTATTATGTTCAAGCAGGATTCTCTGAACAAAATGGTGATCCAGCCTACATTGGATGATTATAAATTTTGTCTTGATGGACTGAAGGAATAAGATTTTGCTAAAGTTTTTTCACATAATATAAAAATATAAGAGGCTATTCCATGTAATCTGCGGTGTTTTTAGTTAACCATCTGTGTTTATCTCCTTTGTTATAGTCTTTGTGGCCCTAGCAGAGTCAGCAGGAAGTTCATGGTAACCTTTCTTTTGAGTTTGTACAGGACTTTACTGGATATTTAAGTCTTGCCCTCTCCCAGCTTATAACAACTACTTCTCCTGGACTTAACACAACCTATAGTTAATGGGCTTTGGCTCACTAGCAAATGAATCTGGTTATCGCTGGATCCAAAGTCCTTTCCTGGAACACCAGATATGTTTTACTCCAAGTCAGGTGTAGTGGCTGAAGTGCATGTAGAAAAGATACACATCTGACTCTGCCCAGGTTTTAGAGACAGGAGTTGTTCCATGCTTTTTGTTCTCAGTGTCAACACAGTGGTGCCTACACTACCCCCTGTTTCATATTTATTAATATTTCCTGTTCCTTGTCATTAAAACCCTAACCTAGTATAAATTTCGGAGCTGGTTAAAAAAAAAAAAAACAGTAACCCGTAATAAATAAAATAGGGTCTTCGTAGAGACAGGCTAATACGCCATCTTGTTTTGTAGCCTCATGCTGATTACTGATTGGAAATAATTTAGTTTTTCTGCTTGTTTATGATAAGCAGAAAGGTAGGCATTGTGGTCTGGTGGCACATTGAAATCCTGTGAATGGAATTAAAAATGGTAACTTCGGAATAAAAATGGGTTTGTAGACAATGTGAAAAACTGCTTTTATATGAGCCAGGGATATAAGATTTCAATCCTTTTATTTATCCATTCACACTTACTTGAATGCAAGGCTTTCAGAACAAGCAAGTAAATGGATGCTGAATGCATTCTGTCTGAGCAAACAGGAAATGACAGGCTTTTTTTGTCTTCTCAGAGGTTTCTTATATCCTGTAGTGAACAAGAGAATATCAATTACCAATTTAAAGAAGAAAGAAGTTACAATGGTTCTGTAAGAGTATTTTGGAACAAGCCCATAGCTAAAATATTTATCTAACATTTTAATAGAGCTCTTCAGACACTGGCCAGGCTCTGCTGCCTTTGAACTGGAGTTGAGTCATCCTCTACCTCCACTAGCTCTCTCTTCACCTGCCAATATCTATTGATGGCCCAGCACTCTGGAGATGAGGAATATATATTATCATCTTTAGTCTGGCATCTTTAAATTGCTTAGTTTCAGAAACAAGAAATGGCCGTGTTTTTTTATCTGCTGAACTATTTGATACCGGAGTAGATGTGATTTAAATGGTTGTTAAAGCCTTGTCAGATATTGAATGCATTACTGTAGACCAGTCTGTCATTCTCAGATGGCAGCCCTTGACCTGGTATGCCACTTTGATCTGCTTGCCACAGTGCTTTATGATCTCTTATTTCCGTTTTGCAATGTTTGAACCAGAGCTTTTCAGGCCTGCAGCCTATTGTGGCTCCTTTGATTGACGGTAGTTGCAAAATGTACCTCCTTAGTTACAAAGCTTTGGGTTCTGGGTGGTGAGTGTTTCCATAACAAATACATGTTCTGTGAAGAAACCGAGAGAGGGGCTCCTATAGGGGAGGCTTGGTTTCAATCACTTTTGTTTGTTGTTTGTTTGTCAAGGACCAGGAAAAGAAGCTGGGAGGTAGGAAGGCAGCATTCTCTGGTGATAAGACTTAAACGAAGAACCAGCACAAGCTGTGCACCATAGTGCATTCCTGTAATACCACCTACTCTGGAGGCTTAGGCAAGGAGAATCACATGTTCAAGGCCCGTTCAAGCAATTTAGCAAGACTGTGTCTTAAAATGAAGTAAGAAAGGGCTAGGGTATCTCAGTGGTAGAGTGCTTGCTGTGGATTTGATACCCTGTACTAGGGGTGGGAGTGGCGTGTCTATTGCTTTCTTTTTTAAAGGATTTTTTTGTTTCATAAATGCTCGGCCTGTATCTGCATCTCAGATATGGAGAGGTTAAATGAGTTCCCTAAATCCAGGTTGCTGGCAGCAGTGCTGGGGCTGAAGCCCTTGGTTCTGATGGCTGCTGGTCCACAGTGATGACAGGATCAGTAATGGCGCATGAGCCACTTTAGTTATCGTGGAGGACAGAGAGGCCAGACCCTGTTTCTTACCGTGGAGTGGCTGTGAGGCCGAGATGCAGTCAGCAGAATCCTGCCTGTGCTTGGCATAAATCTGCAGCTCTGGAAGCGCTGTAGCAAAGTCTGCTGAGCAGTGCTGGGCATGACACAGCCCAAGAAGTGTCTCAGAAAGAACCCTTGTCTTATGAAACATATTTACAATAGGACTGGGCTGTTTGATTTATAAAGCAAAGGGATGATCCAGGTCAGCAGAATGTAAATAGGAGTGTGAATTTGATGGTTGATTTTTATTATTATTGCCTAATTTGGTTTATTTCTTTGAATGGCATAAGCAAAGGATTAGGGACAAGATTTTTCTCCACTCCTTTTTTTTTTTTTAATTGTTTTAAAATGCTGTTGCTTTTTAGGGACAGGTAGAAGCAGCCATAGAAGGTTATGATATACTTAATTTCAAACTAAACTGGTGTGATAGTCTTTGGGAGTATCTTCTCCTTTTAGGTTTTCTCTTATTCATGAAGCACATCAGTCTGTCTCAGCAGAATTAGTCCCTAAATGAGCAAGGGCCTACTGGATCCTTGAAGGTTTATTGGCATTTACAGTATTACTTGGTCCTATGATGATATCCTAAGCTGCCTCACATATCTTCGTGTTTCAGAAATGTGGTGGGTATTAGTTATTCAGAAGGTACTTTTACTGAATCAGTAGTTCTCAAACAGTTCCACCCCCAACTTTGTCTTAGACTGAGATTCTTTTATAAAAATACAGTAAAAATGAATTAATAGAAAAAGTGAAGTAAAAGACATGCAAAATACAAGCACTGATTTTTTTATTAGACTCAATAAAGAGAAAATTACTTTTGTCATGTTGCCATAAAAGTTTCTAACTGCTTATTTTCAGTTTTTTTACTTATCTGAGGCAGACTGGGAATAAACTATTTGCAGATTGGAATTCTTTCAACTAGACTTTTGAGTAGTGGGAGTGTAACTAATTCTGGCTGCCTGCCTCCTTCTCTCCTTCCTGCCTTCTTTTCATTCCCTCACTTCCCTGTGCATGGAAACATGATTTAAAGAGAATTTTAAAATCCTCTCTTCTATTTTACCCCAGCGGTCATCAGGGAGGCCAAGATGAGGTTTATTGAACATTTATGATGTCTGGATGCTGTACTATAGTCTTCCTAGGCTTTCTCATTTGATCTTCCCAGCAACCATTGCAGGTAGATACCACTAATCCCATTTCACAGATGAGGAACCTAAGGTTTGTGGAAGCAAAGTATGCTAGATTTCAATGCCGATTTGTTGGTTTGAATTCAGTACACCTCTCTTAGCCTCCTGGGTTTTGAATTCTGTTTAGGCTTAAGACCATTTTAGTAAAGGAGTGGATTTTAGGATGTATTTGAAGGAGGAAGGCTAGGGGAAATATGAAATAGAGAGCAAAATAGAGTAGAAAGCCTACAGTGCCAGAGAAAGATAAACATTTTTTGAATGGTTGTGGTATGCATTGCTCTTATCGACATGACCTTATTAGTAAAATAATGATGGTTGAGGGAGAAGTGGGAGCATACTTTCTAAACTCTGATACAAACTCCTGCTGGGTTTGGGGGAGGTGAGTCTTGCAGGAAGGCCAAACCTGCTTCATTTGGGTATCTCCAGGTGCTTGCTTTTTGGCCATAGTTTTCTGCTTGCTGAGTTGTCAGTTTCATTTCCTGTCTAAAACTCAGCCTATTATTTCTCAGGTTTGCTGCCCTGCAGGTACACTGTATAGGATTTCTGTGAAATCCTGGAGCAGCTTTTAGTTTCAAAATGCCAAGGCTTTGTGCTTGTAAAAATAGGTTGTGTTCATTGCTTGATCTTCTTTGTTTTGTTTCTGAAGCTGAGGTTGGGTTAGAAGGATGGTGCTAGAAGCAATTTAAAGGGCACATCAAATTTTTAGTGTAATACTGAACTATTGATTGTTGACTTATTTGTGAGTTTTAAGCAGACCCATTTCCTTACTTAGTGTCTAACTGGCCATTAAGCTCTGGCAGTGTGCCGGAATGTTGAAACCTCGATCGTATAATGTGATTTGACTGTCTAAGAGTATTATGTGCATTTGGTTTTTAACGATACAGACAAAGATCTCAACTTATGTGTACTCTAGAACACAGAAAATAATTTACACCAAAATCACTTCTAGGAGGCAGTGTGAAAGTGAGTGGTTGACATTCAGTAGAACATCAACACCTGACTCATGCAAATTGTTACTCTCTGGACTAATTGGTTCTCATAAATATGTGTAAACTAATGGAACAGATCAAGAAGGGAAGACTAAGCGGGGACACTGGAAGGGGTTGGCATTGAGCATGTGAGAGCAGGTCACTGTTAAGCACTCTGTATAACTGATTGTCAATATTCATCTGGTACCACTCTCCTGGCACAGCGGGGAGATTAGAATCTGACTCCAGGCCTGGTGTGGTTCCAGTTATGGAGGGAGTTGAGTAGAGGCTCGTGGTGGTTGGAGGAAAAGTGGTCATTGGTTGCCAAGAAGCACTGGCCTTTTTTCTTTCATAACCTGGGCACCTCTTGACAGATCAGAGGGTGTGCCTGCTTCTCTTTGGGTTACCACCGAGGGAGAGATGACTTGGAATCATTAAATCTGGGATTTTGAGAGAGTAAAAGAGGACTGGTTGGAAATTGTTTCCCCTTATAATTTCAAAGTAGGACATGTTTAATTTTAAAAACTTGGAAATTGGCTTCAATGTGCACCTTTTTTTTTTTTTTAATGAGACAGGGTCGCAGCTGGGGCTGGCCTTGAACTCACTATGTAGTCCAGGCTGGCCTCGAACTCAGTGATCCTCCTGCCTCAGGCTCGAGAGTGCTGGGATTATTAGGCATGCGCCACCATGCACAGCAGTGTGCACCTTCTTGACGGCTGCACTGACTGCAAAGTTTTTGAAACAGCTGCTACTTTGAGTGCGTTGAGCTGTTTGGACCAGATACTTGACGGTGTAGAACATCATGTTTGCAAGGACAAGGAAGATCAGTATACTTTAACAGAGAAGTGAGGAATTAGCACATGGAGTGTGTTTCAGAGATAGAATATAAAAACAGGCCTCATAGCTCAGAATTGTTCAATTCTTATAAAATGTTACACAGTCTTTTTCTTTATAATAGAACTTCCTGTTGTTGTGTGAAAAGAAATCTGAGACATGCAGATTTTATAGCCATTACATTGTTTCATTATCCCCCTCAAACTATTTGGAGGGCTAGAAGACCTTTGAGAAGGTCTGTGACTTTGTCCTAATTTAGAAGTTTTAGGAGGGAAGTAACAGGTCAGGAATTTTGTGTGAACTTTGAGGGATACACCATAATTGTGTTACCATTTGAGTAATGCTTTTTAGTGGACTTTTTTGTCACCCATTTGTTCCTCACTCCAGTGTTTTTTTTTGGGGGGGGGTTTGGTGCTGGGGATCGAATTCAGAGCCTTGTACTCACTGCAGTGTTTGAGATGCATTCAGCAGGCATTTTTATTTAGAAGGGAAAGAAACAGACCAACATAGATTAATTACTATCAAAGGTAAAACATGAACTCACATAAGTCTTTATACCTTGCCCTATATCCTTATTAACATGTCTTGTCGAGTGGGGCATCAGGTGGTAGACTTGGGTAACCACGATAGTGTTCTTTTCTGCAAAGACCCTACACCAGTTCTTTCACCACTGATCAAATTTCTTAATGCTCCGTCTATATTTCCTTTTGAATCTTTTCTTACCAAATTTTTTGAAGTGATATTTCTTTCTTAGGTAAAAGACCTACTGATTAACTAATTGATTGTGAAGATGAGAGTGATACTTAGAAGAGTAATTTGGGATTTATTTATTGGCTTGTGGACTCTGTATTAAGCAGTGACAAACTTCCCTTATTCCATCTAAGTTTTACTTTGGAGCAAAAAAAATGATGCTGAGGTTTGTTGTTGGTGCTGCTGCTGACATAGTTTACTAATGCTCTTCTTCATGTGAAGGGGCTCAGGGTGTCTTGCAATTTGTACCGTAACACTTGAGCCTGTCAGCTGGGTTTATGCTGAGTAGGTCATTGCTGCCAAGTAAATGTATAGTGACAAACTAGAACAAATGCCATATTTGGAACTTTAGATGTACTAGACTTAGGATGTAGAGGAGATTAGGGGAAAGGTATTTTGGTTTTTTTTTTTTTTTTTTGGTACTGGGGATCGAACTCAGGGCCTCATGCTTGCAAGGCAAGCACTCTAACCACTGAACTAAATCCCCAGCCGGGAAAGGTATTTTGTGTTTGTTTATCCCTCCCTCCCTCCCTCTGTTTGCTTCCTCCTTTCCTTGTTCCCTCATTCTTTATCCCGTCTTCCTTTTCCTTTTCATTCTTTTTGTTTGGTTTTGGTTTGTCTTTTGTCCTTTTTTTGTTTTTTGTTCTTGGTTTCATTTTGTCCTTTGCATCCATCTCATTCTCTGCCACTTTCCCCCTTGCCTCAGCCTTTTAAAACTGGCTTTTATCAGGAGCTGCCATTGCTAATGGAAATGTACTCGGTCCTCAGAGGTAGTGGGGGCAGAAGAAAGGTAGAGCACATTTACTGATCAAGTATTAGCTATGAATGATTCCTGTTAGAATGATTCCTGTATGGGATTGGGGATTTAGCTCAAGTGGTAGAGTGCTTGCCTAGCAAGCGCAAGTCCCTGAGTTCAATCCCAGCACTCCCTCCCACCCCCGCCCCCAGAGAATGATTCCTGTAGCCTGGCAGTGTATACCCAAGAAGGCTCTCTTGCCCTGTGGAATGAACATATCTAGGTATGAGGTTGAGCTGGGCCCAGAGTGGGCCGGGCCTTGCTGTCTGCTACAGGAAGGCCTCTTCTTTGTTTCCAATAAATGAGTGTGCACTCATTGCTAGTTTCTCCAACTAGCTAATTTATTCATGTTTTGATCTTTTAAGGAATACCTTGAAATGCATTTATTTTTGGCTCTTGCCTAAAGCTTCTGACGATTTTCTAGTTTTGATTTTTAGTGTCTGATTTGCCTTGGTATTGAAGGTTTGTGAGAGTATTCTGTTGTATGTAGTAAACTGAGGTTTTAGATGATCATTTTTTTGAGTAAAACCTAGGTAGGAGAGAGGAAAATGTCCAAGGAAAAGCAGACTTTGATTGTATCTTTCATGTTTCGGGAATGAAGTTACAGGTTACCTCTGAATCATGCTTGCACCATTTGTTAATTGTTCATTCTATCATCTCTTTTGTTTGGCGTTTTCTTGGAACAGCAGAGGTATTACAGAACACTTCAGGCATCTAGGTTTTTCACTGGAGGTTAGTGAGGGACTGTGAAACCACCAGTTTTATCTGTGTCTTTTGTATTAACTTTCTTCCTCAGACTGGTCTTCATTTCCTTTTGCATTCCTCTCATGCCCCACACATCTTTGGCAACTAGAAACAAGCTTTTGGTCAGTGTTCTGAAATATAGGGCCCGGACTAGCCGGATCAGTCACTTGGGGACTTGCTAGAAATGCACATTCTCAGGCATCAGTCCAGGCCAGCATTATCTCTGGGCTTTGGAGCCTGGAATCTGCTAGTTGGTTTGTTTCAGACCTCCTGGGTTACATGAGCACAGAAGTCTAGTATAGGTGAACTTTGCTTTTCTGGATCTCTCTGCTGATTTTTTTGAACTCAGTCCACCTGTGACTAATCCTGGATTTTTTTCACTAAAGTTTATCTTTGAAGTGTTTGCATGCATAAAGAATTTGTGACCACCTTTGTTTTTATCTCTGCTTCATCAAGCACAAAGTCAATAAAATGTTTGTTTAAAAACTTATGATAGAGTTTATCAATTATAATTTTTTTTTACTGTGGAGGTAGTGAATCTGGTATTGAGGCAGTAGCTCAAAGTATACTGCCTCAAAAGCAGTCAGACTCAGAGGAGAATGAAAGAGAGGGAGACAGAGGAAAGGGATGTTGGGGATTAATAATCCCATCTTGGCTAATCATCATTATCTTCTCTGATTGCTGTGAGCGGATGTGCTATTGCCTCTGCAAATGTTAATAATTCATGGATGGACTATGCCAAAAGGAGGCCTTAAATCTGGTCTCTCAGCAGATTAAATACACCGTCTGCCATCAATAGGAGCCGGGAGAAATGAAAGATGGACTTGTTGTTATTCATTAACCTCTCCAGCTTCGTTCATTCTCATTTTGTTTACCTTTGTATTTGCTTCTCTCTGTTCAGCGTCCCCCCTTTACCCCCCATTAAATGAATGCTAGGGATCCTGGGTTTACTGCTGATAACATTGGATTTTACTTTTCCTTAGCTGCTAGTAACAACAGATGCCATGAGAGAAAGCAGAGAGGCAGAATAAAGTATTTCCTTGGAAATGTCTAAATCAGTCTGCATATTTGAAAAATGTATAAAATATGCAGCCTGTGTTTTAGAAAGTATTTAAAATGGCTTCTTTTTGCTTTGAAGAACAATCCTGTTATATAGGCAAGTGAAGATGTAAGTGGTGGTCTTACTTTATAGAGGTCTGGGGCTATTTTCCCATTTCACAGCTAAGGAAACTGAAGCACAAGGCAAATGACTTGTGCAGAGTTGCCTGGAACCCATTTGTTCTGACTCCAGCTTCAGTATACTTTCCACAAGACTTAATTATCTCTTGGTTTTGGAAATGATATGTAGGTATCATTATGGGCCACATCACCAGGTTGAGCTCTAATAATGTATAGGTAGCTTCATAGAACCACTACCGATTAAATTTTAAATGAATTTTTCAAGAAGCACTGTTATCTGAAGAGGCTGACAGTCTGTAGTTATGTAGTCATTTCTAGAATTTCTGCATGAGAACCTTTAACGGCTTGTAGGCTAATCGCTGCTTTTGAGCACTTTTCCTGTATATGACGCCTTAAGTACACTAAATGGATATTGTGTAGTCCAGCGGGCCGTTTGTATCATTGAAAGCTCTAAAAGGTTTGCCATCACTCATATTATCTCTACCCATAAGACATTTTCAATGTTTTAAGTTTACGGATGGGATTTGGCTACTTGAATTACCTCAGTGTTGATTTAGGGTGTGAGGTGGCAAAATAGCAGAACTGGAAGCATTTTAGTTTCCTCTGTAGTTTGCTGGAGGACTTAGTGTTAAGAAGCATGTTAATAAAATGGTACCTTTGTTTTTAAAACCACTTCCACTGTGCCCCTGCAGGAAGGTTGGTGGAGAGAACAGTGCAGGAAAAGCAGATTTTTAAATCAGTTTGTTTAAAAAAAAAAGTTTTAGAATTGCAGATTCCTGTGTTCCTATTTTAGAGATGACAAGGGTGCACAGTACAGGGAGGAAAACCTGACACACTATTTATTGGGTGGTGTGAGCTTGTGGTGCCTAGAGAAAGCTGTGGCTTACTCTGCTGTCATGGTTTGTCCTACCCAAGCTGTTTGGTGGGGAAAGGCAAGAGACCCCCCCCCCGCCTTTTTCCCATCCCTTCATGTGGCACCGGCATCCCATGGCTCATCACTGTGTTCTGTTCCAGATTCATTTTGTTGTTATTTCTCGTATAATTTTTACTCTGGTTGTTTTATTTCACAGGTTTTTTTTTTTTTAATTTCTGGCATCCTTGAATATAATTTTATTAAATCTTGGTACCAAATTTATGTATTATTTTGAGGAATACAATACTTAATTTTATAGTAGAGCTTAGTAAGAAAATAAAAACCTATCTGCAAGTTTTCTTCTTAAAGAATTTCAGGAACCTATATTTTATATATGTTAGTACATGTGAAATTCTGAAATAAATAGTTGTTTTTCTTGTTTAAATTGTTGAGGCTTGAGTAATTTCACTAACCCTGTTCTTTTATTGAGGAGTCTTTATTTTTAACTAGTATCTGGCCTCATTAGTATTTTTTAGCTAGTAGCAGACATAATAAATATGTGTTACAAGAATTTACATGAAAACTAAGATTTTCCTCTCAAATAGTAGTAATAATCTGATGGACTCTGGTTCTTCTTTTTTCTTCTTTTGAGGTGCTGGTGCTCAAACCCAGGGCCTCATGCATACTAGGAGGGCACTCTTTGAATTTGCTTTGATCCCAAGTTTATGGACCTTCCTTTTTTTTTTTTTTTTTTGGCCTGGGGATTGAACTCAGGACCTTGTGCTTGCAAGGCAAACACTCTAATCACTGAGCTAAATCCCCAGCCTGGACCCTACTTTAAAAAGCAGATCCGAACTGAATATTTGGATTTATAAAAGAAATCTTGGGACAATGTTTAGTTTCAGTATTATTTCACATAACAGCTTCTCTACTGAATTTAAAATAGATTTTGTTTAAAAGAATTCTATTTACAATCAACCTGGCAAGAAATACATCTGTTGTGTAAAGTACATTGGTAACAAGAATTAGCAAGCTAGCAGCCAAGTTATTTTGCAACCATCATTGTTCCCCATGTAATAACTTAATATTCCATGAAGTCTGGACCTCCTGAGCATTTTTTCTTGGTATAGTGTCACATAGTACTGTGCAAAGAACTCTAAGGAAGCCAGAACCTGGGCCAGCTCACTGCCTGGCCTTGGCCAGAGTCTGAGTTTCTATGAGCCTGCCTTTCTACATCTCTGCCACAAGGGGAGCGAATTTCCTCTGGAGTTCTATGGCTATGAATTTAATGAGTCTTCATAAACTTATTATTTCATTTATTTTGTTTTAGTGCAGCAGAACTAAACATATTCTGTTGGTTCTTGCCAGAAGTCTCATTTGTTTCCTCTCTCTGAATACTGCAGTCTGTATGATACTGAGAGAGATGGGTGGGGTGGAGGGGAGGCTGACTGACTGACTGACTGGAAAAAGAGCTCATTCTATTTGTAAAACCTGGGAGTCTGCTTAAAACATCACCAAATTTCCCTGGAGGAATATTTGTGGAGCACATGTCCTCACCCCATTTTAGGACCATTAATAAGGCCCTAAAAGAATTAGAACCATTCTTTTACTGGGAAACTTCTACTAGAAAACATTTTAAAGTGAAGCTCTTACCTTACCCAGGTGAATTATTTTCACCCAGGTACAGTAAGTTTCTGGCAAATCGATAAGCATTGTTGTCACCTTTTTTGGCTGATAGTCATAGCAAAGGCAGAGGGAACCCTACTCTGGGGCAGCAGGAATTCATCTGCTTCTCCAAACTGGCAGAGCTGTCTTTTCCCTGTTGTCTCTTGACCTGGGGAAACAAGCTTGAGTATGAGCAAGAGAAAATAAACCTTGATTTGCTTTAGTGCAGAATAAAGACATAAAGAAATTGTCTTCATTTACTGCCTATATCTAGTGTTCCTCACTCAAAGTAGCATTCAAGATGGGATGAAATGTCTGCTATAAATTAGCAGACTCCTTTGTCATCGTCAACTGATTTTGTAAGGACAGATGGGCTATGAATGACACACCACTGACTTTGGCCCAGCGCCAGGACCTTCTCGTTTTTTTTCCCTTAACCTTCCTGGTTGTAGGTGCTTGTGAGAAGGTTGCTGACTTTGGGAATCGAGTACTGTCTGTAATGATGCTTCGTCATGAAGAGTTTGGTGCCTTCCATATTGGTTAAGAACTGCCTCAGCATCTGTCTTACCATCCAAGCTGGGAACTGTCTCAGGAAGCTGAGGAGATTGGAAGGAACAAGCAAAAGTACTTTAGTTCCACTTTAAGTAATTGTCTGCATCTTCCTAGGTGGGGCCCAGTCAACACAAAAAATCAGTGAAGTGGTTCTGTTGAGTGCCTATTAAGGATAGCACTATGGTAGGAACTGAAGAGGATTAGAATAAATATAAATTCTGGATACTGCCCTCTGGAAGCTCCTTGTCTTCTATCTAGAGAACAAGGCTGTACTCCTACAAGCGATAGGCAAAATTAAATAGGAGTGGTGTGAGATACTAAATCCTATGGAAGTTCAGAGGAGATGGAGGGATTAATGACGAGGGATTAATGGAGAGATTGGACAAGACCCCTGGAGCAGTTGGGATCTGAATGGGCCTTGAGATGTGAATGCAGAATGCAGGGCTTGATTTTGCTTGCAGAAGGATATGAGAGTAATAATCTGATCAAAGCCAGTGACCTGAGATCAGAAATTATGTCCTAAGAAGTCAGTCTGTCTGAGAGGGAAGTCAGGTGTAGATAGGGTGACTGCTAAGCAGTGGAGTTTGGGTAGCAGGTGCTGTTGAGAGTTTGGGAGCAGGTAAAAATCGAGAAAAAGGGAAGAGGGTGTGGTAATTATAGAGGTCTTGGCCAGTAAAAAGCTGCCTGCTGACCTACTGTTCAGAGGCACTTGTAATAAGCCTTGAGGTAATGACAGCTAGGACCAGGGAGGTGGGCAAGAAAACAGGAAAAGATGTGTGAGAGACATTTTAAATAAAACATCTTCTATATATTTGGTATTTGATGGACTTTAGGTTGTTCCAGAGTAACATGAGATTTGGAAGCAGGGAGGATTGGTGCTTTTGGTTCAGGCTGAGAAACTGAGAAGATTCACTTGATTGAGAGTTGAAATTTCATTCAGCTTTTGCTGTTTCGGCAAAACTTCACAATGGAAATGTCCCCCACAACATTTAGATTTAAGTTAAGAAGCACTGCTCAGAAAATAGCTCTAATAGAATTCTCTAGAGCCACTGACCTAAAGATCAGAGTTGTGGCAGTGAAATGAATGTGTGGAAGGGGAATGTATGACATGGGCAAGGAGACAAGGCGTCAGGGAGGAGAGAAAAGCCAGGAGTATGTTGGTGATGGTGGGCTGGGAAGGGATCTGGGATCCAGCCGTGTCTCGAAAAGGTGGGGGCATTGAGGTTGGGGAGTAATCACCCACCCCCGCTTGGCCTCTCAGTCTTTACCCTTAGAAGTGCATACCCATCAGTAATATTACTTGATCTTCCAAGCAGCCCATTGAACCTCGCAGATGAACAGAGCCCACTACAGATCTGTAAAATTAGGATTTCTGGGTGGAGTCCTGTGTACAGGCAGTGTACTCATAGAGCTTTCCATTTATTTACTTGAATATGATTTTACCTGGCAGTTATTCCAGTTCTGCTTAATGTTTGCATTTGTGTTATCCCTTCTATTAATAAAAGAGTTTTCTACTTTTTTCTGTTTGCTTTAGTTTTTGGTGCTTAGGTCTATATAAGGTTAAAACACAAAATTAAGCAGTGGGCTATCTAATAGACATTTAGGAATAGATCATTTTATATTCAGTTAGTGACAAAACAAGTAGAGAAACACCTACAGTGTTTTTAGGACGTCCTCATTCCATTGAGTCCAGAGGCAAGTTAGACTCTTCTGCTGTTTGGCAGCCAGAATATTATACAACTCCCTGCCCAGCCTCTTTCATGGAAATTGGGGGAAGAAGGAATCTGAACTGGTTTAAGATTTATTCTGACATAAAGGAATGTCCTCTTACTTTATTTGTTGGCAGGACTAAAAAGGAAAAAATTCTTAACAGACTTAGGGAGGTTTTTTAAGTAAATAAAGAAGGTTTTTCTCTCCTTTTTAATGAAACTTAGACATCTCCCACAGGACCAGATTTTACATAGGTGAGGTGGTTTGACTGTAACCACATTTGGGTCTTTGGGTTATCTTTTCTTGACCCTTTCTTCCCCAGGCAGAGACTACTGTTGCTGCATATCCACTGTGCTCCAATATAATGTGTGTGTGTGTGTGTGTGTGTGTGTGTGTGTGTGTGTGTGTGTATTTTTTAATCAGAAACAAAAGAGTTTGCTTCTTACAGTGATTCAGAGCGAGGTCCCCCAGGATTGTCTTTTGTTCAGTAATTGGAGCATAAGCTGAGGCTGGTTAATTTCAAAGCTTCCCCTCAACACACATTCCCTCCCTTCCTTCCTTGTGCAGTTTCTGAAGTGTTGGTGGTACCTTGTATTGGGTCTGGAACAAAAAAACCTTCAAATTGTTGAATGTTCACAACTACTGCGACATCTGGTATGGCACCAAATAGCACTGTTGGTGCAGTTAATTTTAAGTTTGGGTAAGAAACAAAACTAGAAAGCTCTTCAGTTTTACAGCATTTGGTAACACATGTACCTCTAAATTATGTGCTGGGTGCTATCACAATGAATAAAACAAAGGAAGTCATGAGTTGATTTTTATGTTAGTAACATAAGTTCTTTTATTGTTACTCACTATTCAGACACCCGTGTGTTCCTGTGTTCATTCCTTTTAGTTTAGTTGAAGGTTTTTTTTGGTTTGTTTTTATAAGGCAGAAATGTGGAAAACATCTCATCTCTGGGCATTTAATTAGCCTAAGTTCTGATGTAAGAAATATAAATTAACTATATGAATTGTTTTTCATTTAAAGCAACAAAGTTTGTAACTTGTTTCTGTTTCTTAAAAATGATCACAGTAGATGAAACAACCTCAAGGAGCCAAATTCTAGATGCTAACTAGCCCAGTTATTATTTGTATAAAAATATATTATGAAATTGGACAATATTATCTATCTTTCAGGTTCTTCAGCATAGGGGTTGGATTTGCAACCAACAGATTTGACTTTGCAGGTTTGGTCTGTGAAGAGAGAATGGTCTTTCTCTTGATTCTTCTTTTGCAGTCTGCACCATAATGATGGCCTGTTAGCTGACTGGCCTGGCTTTCATCATCTGGTGCCGAGGTCTTAGTGTGGTTTCATCTTTGCTTTTTTATAAGCTTTCTTGTAATTGTATAGTTGTTTGCTATATTGCACTTCCTTTTGTGACAGTGAAAAACATGTCAGTATCTTAATGTAATCTTTAATTTTCAGGTTATACATTAAAACACGGAGGACAAAAATCCCTTTCTGAAGAGTACTTTCAAAAACCATTGTGGTAGAATGAGAATATTCATTGCTTATACATCATGTATTTTTCCCTAAATGTTGTACAAAGAAGTGACAGTTGAGCTGAGCATATGTTAATAAAAGGTCTGCATTCTCCTGTGTCACTGACAGTTTCATTGGCTGTATATTCCTGAAATGCAAATAACCTCTGTTCTCTTCGAAGCTGTAATTAATCTGAATAGTTATTTAAATAGTATCAAAATCTTTTAACTACTAAGAAGCCAAACATTTAAGATGGTGAATTTATTGTTCTGTTTGAAGGACAGTACAATTGACAAGGGCACAGTGATCTGAGATGCTGCTGCATGTTGGATCTATACATTCTGTAGAATAAAATGGCAGAATCTGCCTGCTGCTGTATAAAATCTTTTAACTACCATTTATTTTAGCATCATGGCATGTGCAAATTCCTGCTGCTCAGTTAAGGGACCAGCTTCACAACTGGTGTTACAATCTGTGGTCACAGCACTGCATCACAATGCAGCAAATGCATTTTCCACGTTAACCAAACATGACAGCTGAAGCGATTATTAACCATGCAAGATGTCGGAAGTCATCAAAAATTCACATCAGAGTAATTGCAGTGGCTTGGGTCGGGGGGGAAAAGTATCATAGCATTCCTAGCCTACATGTTGTCTCTCCCCCTCTTAAATCTTAACTTGGTACAGTCCGTTAACAATAAAATACCCTTCTGTAACCTATAAACTGTTACTCCCATCAGTTTGTGCTTTCAAACTGATAGCTGACTTCTCTGAATTTGCATAGAGCACCTCCGAGGATGATGCTCTGCTGTGGGGGCTGCAGTGCACCCTTTTTAAAAGAACCCTGCGATCTCATTGTCTAATTAGTCTCTTTAGTGCTTCAGTCATATCAGCACTTGCAGGTCGTTCTCTTCGCTTTTCTTCTCTCCTCTCTTTCTGTCTCCCTATCCCTCTCCCTTCTCCTACCCCCACCCCTCAATCCCAGCAATTTGGGGTGGGAAAAACTTGAGCCCTGGTTCAACAGAGCTCTTCCCACATAAGAAGATATGGAAGAGGTGCAGTGACCGACAGCATCAACTGATCTGCAACTCCTTAAATTTGAGAGCTGCAGGTAGGATTGCCTGTGTTTTGCAAAGAAATTAAGATAAATGCACCCTAGTAAATAGAGTGACAGCATGTTTCAGTACCTGTGGAAGACAAGGTCTTGTTGAGTTATATTTGGAAGCAGTTAACTCATTTGATAGAAAAAGTACTTGATTCTTTAGAGACTTGTTCATATTTCTGTCTTACCATTGTAATGTTTTTCTTTAAAAGAATCTATTGGGTGGGGCAGAGAGATATTTGCCTAAAGATTTAAATAATTGATTGTTTAGGATTTTTGCAGACTTCATCTTTAAGTAGCAAGGAGTATATGGACTTTCTTTAGGATTTTTAAAAGAGACGTGGGAAGTGCAGAATTCTTCTATGATGTGAAATATGAAAACAGAATTTCTTTTTTGCTAAAACCAATTCTTCTTTGGGATTTTAGGTGAGTTACTACTGTCTGTGGGGGAAAGATACCTGATCAAGGAATCCAATCACTTAAATTTGGTGATAAGGGGAAAATTAGAAGTATTTGGAATTATAGGAAATGTTTTAGTATTAGACTTTAAACGAGAAGAATGAACTAGCAGGAGACTATAGGATATGTGAATTCTTAAATATTATCAATTGTTGACAATTTAAATTAAGATAGTTACTTTTTATTTCTTAAATTCAGCCTCAAATAAGTGTGAGTTTTTAAAATACAGATTTTTATAATTTGTGTAAGTGAAATGAAAACTTTCTAAGTCATGTAAACATAATCTGGAGAGTAATAAAATTATAATGTTGCCTATATACTTTTAATACCTTAATATCAGAGAAAAATGTTTTTAATTCAGCATTTAAATGCAACTTGTTGTCTTCCCTTAAAAGCAGCACTACTATATTTTTTAAAAGACAGTGATATAGTCAGGTTTTTATTTTAAGGGATTGTATTTGTATTGTGGGACCTGTAGGTCTGGACCTCTTTCGGAAGCTTGGACTTAGGAATTCCTCACCTAGAGATTTAGTAGTTCCCCTCAGAGGTGTAGGACTTTTCCTTACTCTTAACAATAGGAGGGCTTGAGGATCTGTCAAGTGGGGAATGGTAGAGAGCTGCTCAGGGAAGAGAGAGGAACTATGAGAATTTGGCTCCTCTCAGTGTTAGAAGTCTGGATTTGCCCATGACTTAAGATTCCTTTAAAACTCTGACCCAGCGCACACTGCAAAGAATTGATTTCTGAGATGAGACAATTAGCTGTGGTTTGCATTTTGTAAAGATGGAGGAAACCTCTAACACTGACCCTGTATGGGAGATGACTCAATTATCTGTGCCTTGGTATAGTTGCAAATTATTTTCCTTTGTCTGAAGTGGGTGGATGCCAGCGCCTTCATCAGAGCTCCTTAATTTAATGTATGGAAAATGTCTCAGCCACCATTTTTAACAATTAGCTGTATCATGGTCGAGGTGAACTGGATTCTGAAGGCAGCTGCAGGGCTATTTCATTTACATTTGGTTCTGTGGCACAGGAGCTTTGTTACTATAAAACTAAGAAAATGAATTTGCACACTATACAGAAGAGTTCTGTAGGAGGGTGGAGAACATTCCCAGAAAGAAAATGGAATCCTTTTGTCTACGGTAAGTATTTCTCATATAGCGGTGAGAGGTTGAAAATTTGTCTTTGGTTGAATGGGCAAAATAGACTTTTAAATAAATGCTGCAAATATGAAAGGTGTTGCACAAAGATTCTCGGGTATGTTTTTTAAGGTGTTAAAAACCAGGTGTGATATATATTCTTGAAGTATAGGCTTCATGAGTAATTTTAGTAAATGATTTAAATTACTTATTCATTAATAATTGAAGTTAATGAGAGGTAGAAGTATATCACTAGACAGAGATGGAAATGACACTTGAGAGAAAAAAGAAATCTGAATGTGGTAAATTTACAAGTTAAGCCTTCTTTTTACTATCTTTTAAAAAGGATATATTTTCCATTCCTGAAAAGAATTGCTGAATTGTAATGATTTTTGTTGTTTTTTGTTTAAGAAAATGCTCCATTGTTAATGACCTATAATTGCTGATTAAAATATACTAAAAAATGTTTTGACAAAATAGGATTTTTGTCCCCAAAGATCAATAGATTGAGCCTTTCATTCTCATTCATGGGGATAATTTTTAGTGCCTTCAGCTTAATTAATAGTTTTGACTTCGGAGCTGTTCATATAAAACTCTTGTTTGTAATTGTAAGCTTATAAATCTTGATTCTTAAAATTAATTGGATTTGACCTGGCTTATTTCTTTGTTCTTTTATACTGTTATTAAGAGGAAACAAGTTGATTTTAACTTTAATTTGTATGTTTATCTTTTAAAGGCTGAAGAATTTTTATCTTTTAAACCCCGAAGAATTTATTGTAACTATATTTTATAGTAAATTGTACCATGAAGAATTTCTCAAAATGCTTTAGTAGCTGTTTCAGGAGTAGAATTTTCACAGAACTGGTATCGGAGAATTCTTTTAACTTGATATCAAATTTATAAAGCCAACTGTTCTAGGTCTTCTTGCACTAGCTGTTGTTCATCCTGGTTACTGAATGTTGTTTTCTGTAATTAATAGATGTTTGAAAGTAGGGAGAGAACAGCCCTTTATATCAGCCCTTTCTCTGACATAGGAAGATTCAGTTTTCATAACTGTTGGTTAGAATTTTACAAAGACTCATTAAAACCATGGTACTAATATTAGCTTGCAGTATAAGAACTCAGGTCTCAATGTAATATTTTAGTGTGTGGGGGGCTCATTTAATGTATTACTTGTTTAGGTGTATGGTAGAGTACAAAGGGATTTTTTTCCCTTGATTTTTATGAGGCTTGCACCTTAAAAGAGTTTTAAGGTAGCAAATTAGAACTCCATTTTAACTGCAGCTTTGCTTGCATGTAAAATGTTTCGCTGGATTGCATAGGAGTGTTACAAATCTTTCCTTTGAAATTTTTAAAGCAGTATGCTTAGTTGAAGAGTCTGGTCTTATTTTCTGTTGCTGGCTTTGTAAGAAGGTGTATTGTTTTAGGTGCCCTGAAGACATAGCAGAGACATGTTTGCTTCTTATTTTATTTGCCTCCACCATAGTCTACTCAAGTTTGGTTGCTGGAAGAGGCTGTCCTTCCTGATAATTGTAGGGGATTCTAGATTCTCTTCACTCTGGAAACTTTTCAGGTTTCTCATGAAATTTTAGCTTACTTGGTAGAAAAGAGTCGGGGGCTGGTGCTTTTTGCATCAGAAAATACCTTCTTATCAAACCTTTGAGAGCTATACTGTAGATAAGCAAGCAGGTCAGCCAGCCCGCTAGGAATCGTACTGTGGCACTAAGATGGCAGTGAGAAAGGAGTAAAATGGCGTCACCAGGAGCACTGTGATAAGAAGTGGACTGCTTGAGTTCTTTTCCTTCAGTTGAGTTTGAAGACACCTTTAATAGCACTGCCTTGCCAATTTACAGTTACTTTTTATTGTTAGAAGATAGAAGTTTTGAGATTTTGTTGAAGACTCAATTAGTACCCCATCTAGATGGCTTTAAATGTTTCTTTTAAGAAATTACATGAACACTTCTGAAATTCCTTGCTTTGTGCTTTCTTCTTTTATAGTACAGAAACTTACTCCTTCCACTGTAGAATGGAGTTTTAGAAAATGAAGAGCTGTATACATCTTTATGGCAAAGTGAAACTAGCATTCATATACAAATATGTTGTCTCTGGTTTTCATTCTAGCTCTTCTTGGGTTTTAGTTATTTTATATATAAAATATATATATCGTTGTCTTTAAAAACAAAGCTTATTGTCTTTCTTTTGTGACTGGAGGTGTAGATTGCTTTGCAAGTGAACTGCAGTCATAGTGGTAATGGCAATGCTAGTTTCTCGCCTATTCCCATCTCTTCTGGACTTGAGATTTATGGAGCTGACCTTAGAGTTGATTCAGCACAATCAACTCATCTTATAGGTAAGTAAAACAGGTTTACTGCAGTTAAATAACTTTCTCAAGGTCATACATTGAAAAGCAGTTGGTTTTGCCCTAGATCCAGACCACTTGATTCCTGATATGTGCTGTGTCATGCCGCTGTCTTTTTCGGATTCCATTTCTTTCTGTTTGTGGGCTTGCTGGTGATTAATCTAATGGGTTGAACTTTCAGCTGTCTTTGCCTTAGCAACCTTACTCATAGGGGTGTTCCTTTTGAGCTGTGCCAGAAATGACTTACTGAGGTATGCTTGGAGTCTTCTTAGCCTTGTATTGAAGATGATATGGATTTATAAATTTATCATTTATAAACAAACACTTAAAAATATGATCTGTCCTGCAAGCCACACTTTTAGGTCTGCTGTGTAGGTTCGACATGAAGGGTGACATGGTGCTCATCTCCTGGGCTGGGCAAGGTTGTCATATGTGTCTACTGTGAGATGGGATGAAGCTGAGTATTCGCAAGTGTTTTCCAGTAGCTCACACGTTTAACTCTAGGTATGAGGGGTCCCACAGTGCAAGGTCACCCCTTCTTCTGTGTAAGACTATACTGAGTGAAAGAATTTCCTTGTCAGTTTCAGGCATTTTCTGTTTGGAAAAAAATGATCCTGCCCTCTCTCCTTCTGTTGAATGTATTTGTCACATCAGTTAAGCATGTTTCATGTTTTCTATACCTGTGGTGACAGTGGTGAGTGGTGCATTCTGCAGTATTCCTCAGCCCTGACAGTGTAAAGTCAAAACGTTTCCAAACTTAATTAAGGTTTTGGACAGCATATGAAATCATAAGTACTGTTAGCAAAGAAACGTCTTGTCAAATTCCATTTAAAACAATGTAAAATTATTAAAGAAGATTTCTTGTTTCTTTTAGTAGTCTCCAAAATATATTAATTTTTTGAAAAAAGAATTTCTGAGTTAAGAAGAAACTGCAGCAGAACCAAAGCTTCCTTTTCTGTGACAGTCTTGATGATTGCTGCTCCAATCCCATCAGCATAAGCATTGCTGCATAGCAGGAGGAGCTGTGGTTTTCGACCGCAGTATAAATGACTGACACCGCGTACCAGCAGGGAATTAATATGAGATGTGGCTCCCAAACACTTTCCTAACAGCCCTCCTTGTGCTTGCTAAGTAGAACTCAGGCTTAATCCGGAGCCCTGCAGAAGTCAGCTTGCTGAAAGCTGCAGGCTCCCACCTGGCCACCTCTGAGACACGCCCTCTGCTATTCTTCCCCCTTCACAGCCCCCAGATCTTGCTTTTGTTTCCTTTTAAAAGTCATTATCATTGCATCCCCATTTTTTACTGCAGTGCAGTTTTAATGCCAAGTTCTTTGGATGTGGACTAATTCATCTCCAAGATAGACATATTGAAACATTTTTGTCATCTCTTAATGAATCTTGCTTGTCTTTCCTTCATGTCTTTCCTTCACCTAGATTGTCTGGACTTCATATTTTTCTAGATCTAAGTGGGCCCTTTGCTGCACTTCTTTGAAAACAGATATTCCTTGGCACGCCATTAGTATTCATTGTATTTGCAAAGCTGGAATGAAAAAGTTGTCTTCAGAATTCTTCCCTTTCTTATGTCTCCAGAGTTTATCCCTAGCAAGTGTGCCAGATTTTTAGGGGCAGTTGGCAGAAGGAGATAAAATGCTCTACTCTGGCCCCTTCAGCAGTCTGTACTATTCACTTGTGCCTTCTTTCCTTGACCTCTAGTGCTCTCCCCCAGCCTCCTACCACCGTTACTGAAGAGGGTGGCCAGCAGAGGCCCTGCCACTGCAGCTTGGCACATCCGACTGCATCATGGCCCCTCTCACTAGGATGCAGGCTGTGGCTTGTTTTTCTGGAAGTGGTGAGGTAGCAGCACTGAACAAGTCACATTCCTCCCCCAGTGCTCTTGGGACTAGCAAAGGAGATGGCTTATACAGCCCTGAGAGGCTATGACAGGGCTCTGCTAGATTTGGGAGGAGGGGGATTTTGCTAAAAAAAAATTTTCTCCAGTAGTGCCTATGATCATTTATAATTTTACTCATTTATGTTATCCCCTTCATACTTGCTACTTCTGTCTATGGAATCTCCAGAGCCTTTCAGTACTGAGTTAGGTTAACTGTTTTCCTTTTCTGGATGACCAAATAAAGAGGTAGGCAGAGATAACAAGGATGCCCTGGGGTCCCCAAAAGAGGCAGAATTGGCTTTGTAGCTATAGCCCACAGATTGAAATGGTCTCATTGGGATGTGGCTCTTAACTTCGGCCTTTCTGTCCAAGTACAACAGCCCCATAGTCCCGACTTGATGGCTTGGTGTAGAAATTGAAAGAGGCATCCAGTATGTGTACCTACATTGTCTTGACAAGGGAGGTTTGCCATGCATCCCTTGCTACCCCCCGCAAAACTGGCATGCCCTTATTCTTGCTACTGCTTTCTCTTCTGGTTTCTGAGGAGTTCTACCTCTTATTTTCTTTCTTTTTTTCTTTCTTTATCCAATGCTGAATTTTGGACTTTGGAATTTGTTACATGGTGATTTTTTTTTTTCTTTTGGGAAGATAGTGTGAGAAGCAACTAGAAGGGATCTACAAAAAGTAATTAGGTGGACTTACCTTAGTGACTCTATCAAGCTTATGGCTTTCTCAGAAGGCAAAGGGGCAGATGGAATTCTATCCTGGCTATCTTAACATGCCCTTGAAGCAATCAGGAATGTCAGCTTGCTTAGGACTAAATGTTGCCTGCAGCCCCTTTACTGGTCCCAGAGAAAGCTTTGCGCAGTGCTGTGTATTCTTCGGTTTCGAATCTTCTAGTGATCATCAAGTTCTTGTCCATCTATGAGAAGTTGTAAACTATTCTGAAAACCTTTTGGAATCATGGGGCAAGGAATTTATTTTGCTTAATGGACCCAAATCCATCACATAATTGTATGACCCTTCTTTAGCCCAGTAGCAGAAACAATGCACAAAATGAGACCCAGAATCCTGACAGTGACAGATGGCCTGGTGGCCTCCCAGTGCCATGTTATATCGCCAAAGTCTGCCACCTGTGGCTCCAGAGCTGCCTGCAGCGCCACGGATCTGTTGAGCCTGCAAATGGTGGAGCTCCACTAGCACTTTCACAGCATCTGCTGCCACCTGCTGAAGGAAAGCAGCTAGTCTTTTGCATATATGCACAGCGAGAAATCCTACAAAGCATTAAAAATATATTATAATTGGCAGATGTCAGCTGTGCCCACTTAATCCTGCTTTCCGCGGGACTATTTTAGAAGATATGTATGGAATCTGTGAACAGATGATTTATGGGTGATTTAAAGTATTAAAATTTTTGTAGAAAACAAACAGTGGGAATTACTCTAAATATCTGAGTTGGAGAATAAAGCTTAGACTTCACTGTTCAGTCTGTATTCCTTGCAGATGAAGATCCAGACTCTCATGGGCCTTGTAAGCTGATATTCTATGTATTATTTTCTTGCAGGGTAGTGCTCTTATAAAATAACCAAATAGCTATAAATCTCATGGAAATTCTCCAGATTTTGAAAATATGCCAATTTAAAAATTCTGTTTGATTTAGTGTATGTGTGCTTTATCAGTAATGAATAGAATATCTCTGCACTTGAAAGATTCCTTGAGGCATTCTCAGTATAGGCACCACAAAGGGAACTAACGAAAGGCATGTCCACACCATCTGATAAGCCCAGCGGCTGTGGGTCTTTGAGTACTGGCAGGGTATCTGTCTTGCTCATGTGAATAATATCCTACTTCATCCTTCCTCATTTTTTTCTCAGCCCAATATAAGAAGGAGTAAAAATCCCACCCAAAAGGTTTCAGAAGAGATCATTTGTTCAGAAATCTGGCTTAGGGTTGAGGATTTAGCTCAGTGGTTAGAGTGCTTGCCTAGCAAGCTAGAGGCCCGGAGTTCATTTCCCAGCACCAAAAAAAAAAAAAAAAAAAGAGAGAGAAGAAAAAGGAAATTGGGCAGGTTTGGGAGAGTTAAAGCAAAAGTATTTTATTCAGAATGGATTGAAGCAAAATAATGGGTACAACTCATACTCCTGTCTTTATACAGTTTGGACTCCTCTCCATTGCACTAACCAAAGTTCTACAGTTTTTAAAATTTGCTTTTTTCCCTTTTTGCCCTCCTCCTTATTTTGCATACCTAGCTGTTGCTTAATGTCTTGTTAATTTTTTAAACCATTCCTAATACCACTACTCACTATGTGTTAACATCATTTTGATTTGGAGTGTTGGTTACAGATTTCTTATTGACATATATATTGTACATACTAAATGAGGGATGACCAAAGATTTTATAGCATCTACCATGTATTTTTGTGTTATGCCAGATACCTTCTGATAAATATCCAACCTGCTGTGGGTGCCTCACTCTGTATTTTGACAGAATGGATTTCAGTTAATCTGTTGAAGGGAAGAGAAATGGAATACTCTTGTGTTTTGAGGGTTGTCTAAAATATGGCTGTTGCCTCACGGGATCAACTTAAACTAGTTTTATTTTTTTAAGAAAAAACTTAACAGGCAGAAAATGTATATGTTCTTCAATTCATTGGTTATGTAACTGTCCAACAAATCACTTATTTGTTATAAATGGGAAGCAAAGAATTGTGAGTCAGTGGAAGCTCCTTACTTGTGTGCCATCTCGTCCTAGCTGATGTGAATACTGAAATTTTTCTCACCGAGACTCTGATTTCTTAATAATTTTTACTTTTGGAAAGTAAGGTAAGAAAATTTAGCCTTTTGGCAAAAACCAGCATCCTTTGGCCCAGTTCCTTTTTCTACAGTAGGATTTAGCTGCCATTTGTATTCTAAAACGCAGAGTCTGAATGGTGATTAAAAATAAGTCTATTTCATGCTTGTCTTTCTGGGCCTGAGCATTTAAGAGCCACTTTGGCCACAAGATCGAGAGATGACTACATGTTTGATAAGAGAATCAACTTATCTTGAGTTTCTGTTTAGGGTTGTTTCAACCTATATACATTACAAGACAACCCACTTCTCTCAAAGATTAACAGTGTGAAGATACTGCTTGAGTAGGTGTATGGTATTTATTGTACTGTAACAATGAAGCAGTAATATTTTGGAATGGTATAGAGTTGACCTCTGGAGCAGTAATTTCAATCTTTTTGGACAGTGACCCATTGTAAGAAATATAGTTTGCATTATGATCCACTTTATATACCACACATAAATATATATAATTGAAACATATTTCATAAAACGATACTTACCCATACCACCTATCAATGTTGCATTTTATTTCAAAAATGTACTTTGATTTCATGACTTACAGATTCTGACCCGTATTTTGTAAACCACTGTTCTAAAGGAATGCCAGAACATTGACATTTGTTGTCCTGTCCCTCATTATGAGAGACAGAGGAGAAAAAGAAATAAAAATACAAGCGTGAAATGCCTGTTTATTCTACTTTGATGTGGTGTGATGAGAGACAGCATGGTAGAGTGGAAAAGAGTAAAAAGGACCAGAAAATTTGGTTTCTAAGGCTGAGCTTTGCTGCTTATGAACTGAGTCATCTTAATGTAGAACTCCCGGAGCATTTTAGAGTTGGTAAAATCTCTAGAAACCATGTTATATACCTTCCTCAACTTCTAAATTTATATTGAGGACATTTTAAAGATAATCTGGTTAAGTGGTATTGAGAGTTTAGCCTAGAGATAAAATTGAGGGCTGCAACCAGATGTGTATAACACACTTATGCCTGGCACAAAGTAATTGCCATATATAAGTGTTAGCTATTAATACAGCATCCTTAAATCCAAAAGTCTGAAATCCAGACTGCCTCAAAATCTGAAACTTCGAGCCACACGATGCCACAAGTGGAAAATTACACGCCTGACCTTACGTGATGGGTTGCGGTCAAAACATAGGCACACTAAAAATATTACATAAAATTACCATCAGGTTGTGTGTATAAAGTATGTGTGACATGTAAATGAGTTTCATGTTTGGATGTGGTTCCTGTCCCTAAGATGTCTCTTCATGCATATACAGACATTCCAAAGTCTGGGGAAAAAACCTAAAACCCAAATCATTTCTTATCCTGAGCATTCAAAGGATACTCAGTCTGTGCTGCGATAAGAATTATTCTCCAGGCCCAGCGTCATCCTTTGTAGAGGAGAATAGATGCCTGGTTAAGAAAACAAATTTAAGGGTATTTTGCCCTCCTCCAGATCCTTATCCTTTTAGAGGAGGAAAGAATTTTTTATTTTCACCACTTTGAGGTTTGCTGTTCCTTAAATAGTTGGTATGAAGGGTCAGAATTATATTTGAATTCTGCCCCTGC
The DNA here is from genome assembly GCA_004026905.1 of Hystrix cristata. Taxonomy (NCBI): domain Eukaryota; kingdom Metazoa; phylum Chordata; class Mammalia; order Rodentia; family Hystricidae; genus Hystrix; species Hystrix cristata. The sequence continues at coordinate 1,038 of PVJO010008248.1, read as the reverse complement.
CTCTACCTGATCCAGAATCCTAGGTCAAGTTAGTTAAACATTGAAATCTGGTTTTTATCTGTAAAACATGGTGGGGAGAGCAGGGCAATCATGTCTATACCTTCATACTGTTAAATGATTAGCAGTCATGTCTTTGAATAGCTCAGAGAAGTGCCTAGCTCTTAATTGTTCCCTAAATGGGAGCTATTATGTGTTAGAGAAAGCTGGAAACCCAAACATGTTCAAGGAGCCAATTAAAAGAGAGGTCTGTTTCAGGACTGTGGCAGTGAGGAGCAGTGTAGAGATGGGGGAATCAGGAGTAGCCATCTTACCTGGTAAGCCTGGGTAAGATGTTCCTTATTGAGTGGGCCAACAGTACAAGGGGTTCGGTAGGAGACTGCAACAATTAAAAAGTATTTGTGACGAGATGAGGGGATACCGGGTAACGGGAGCCCTGAGGCCTATAGAGTCCTGGAAGCTGCCACGTCTCTTTGGGAGGTGAACTTGTCAGGCCTTTTTGTGCCCAGGGGGCTTCATCGGAGAGGCAGGGAGCCAGTTACTGCTCACACCACAGTCTGGCACTCCTGAAAACCCACTTTCTGGTAAGTACATCTCCAGGTTGAGGGCACGAGAGGTACCTCACAGACAACTGAGGCAGGTTATGTTTCTGTCTAATTTTTTAGCTCTTGATTCCAGCTAGCTGTTATTTTTCCTTGAGGTGTGTGAGGGCATCTTTGCTTGAGGTATATTTAATTGCATTGTATTAGCTGCTTCAGTGTCCTGAACCAAAAGTTGCATGATATCAGATCTGATAAGGTGGATGAGGACACACTCTAACATTTTTACAAGCCTGCCTTTCCATCGGATGCCACTCAGTAGCAGCATTCTCCGTATTTTTTTTTTATTGCACCTTTTGTAAAGACACAAAAGAGGGCTTCCAGAACTGCTTCAGAAAGTCTTAAGAATGATGGGATAAGTATGTTTGAACTGAGGAGGACTATTTTCAGGGGGATTAATGGCAGTGTGTCTTTTACTGTAATGAGTTTTGGTTTTTTTTTT
>PVJO010008247.1:0-76465 GCA_004026905.1 Hystrix cristata | reverse complement strand
TCATTCTTTTTTGAATTAGTGAAAAATCAAATTAGTAAAATTTAATTTGAAATTTAAAAACCAATAATATAATTTCGAGCACTCATCAATTTTTACTTACCTTTATCTTCCATAGGAAAGAGGCAATGAATTAAAGAGAATAACATTAAACATTATTTGTAAATAGAAAAGTACTAACTTAAATCATAAATATATAATTTTTAAATATGTAAAACTAGGCTCAAATCTGATAAACCACAGTTCATATGATTCTCTTCTGTGCGAGTACACAAACAAGTACTCACACAAGAAGAACACACGGGCCATGTCTTGCATTAATAGCAGAAACTTCTTAATTGACAATAAAGTCAGAAAAGTGAAGAATAAATCTGAACAAGAATCACAGAAAAAGAAAACCAAAGACTGCAAATAGCTCCCTAAAGAAAAATAGATTAAACTGTCATTAAAAACCCTCCACAGAAAGGATACAGGTTCCAATTAAGTAGAAAATGAAGTTACCAAATCAAGAAACAAGCGGGTCTTAGTAGACATCATCAATAGTTTGTACCATCACTCCCTACGATGACTGTGATTTTTTTTTTAATTTTTTTTTTTTTTTTTTTTTTTTTTTGGTGCCGGGGATCAAACTCAGGGTCTTGCACTTGCTTGGCAAGCACTCTAAGCACTTGAGCTAAATCTCCAACCCCACCATTGGTTCTTTCTCATGGGTGTGTTCTGGCCTGTAGTCAGACACAGTTCATTAACTGCCCAATCAGCTCTCGGCCTCACTGCCCCTCACCTGGCAGGCTGCTGCCCACACCCTTGACCTGCCTGTCCTACTGCAGCTGCTTCTGACTTGGAGAAGAAAGGCCTCACTCAGCTTTTACCAGGCAGAACTTGGCTTTACACTAATTTTGTGTAATTCTGTAACAAAGAGCTCTTCCTTACCACTGATTTTATTTAGCATTTCACAAGTCACAATTTCTAAACAACATCCATCAAATAAGTGAACTAACTGTTCTTTGCCCTTAATTCTTGGTTTCGTTCCCAATGTTTTGCCTGGTCACTCATTCCCACCACTGAGATGAAGAACTACATTTTTTTAAAACTCCAATCTTTGGGTGTGAGGTTTTCCTTCTTTGGATTTGACATCTCTAGATGTCGAAGTATCACATCTCAGGTACTCATGATGATGCTCTTTCCACCCATTGAGATGCCCGCTTTCAAAGCCCACAGACTTCATGCCCACTGCACCATGACTGAACCATGACTGCTGCTGCTGTTATCTGTGGATTATATCCAATAACCCCTCTGCTTCCAATCTCAGTGACTTCTCTCCAGATGGAAGGATAGTAGTTACAGAGTCTTCAGAGAAACACAGCCAGAGGAAATATATACACATTCCAGGCCTTAGAATTTGGACTGTATTTCACCACTAGCTTTATATATATAAACAAAATGAGATTTATTATGAGTAATTGGCTCAATTACGGAGATTAAGAAGTCTCACATTTCACTGTCTGGAAGCTGGTGGCCCAGGAAAGCCAATGTTGTAAGTTAGCTCAAGTTTGAAGGCCTGAGAACCAGAGGAGATATGGTTGAGGATGAAATGAGATGTCCCGAATCAAGCAGCTAGAGAGCAAAAGAGGCTAAATTTCCTTCCTCTGTCTTTTATTCTTTTCAGGGCCTCAAAAGATCAATTGATGTCCATCCGCACGGAGGGCAATGATCCACTTTACTGAGTCCATCAATTCAAATCTAATCTATCCAAAAACACTCTCATTCTGAGATAATGTTTAACATGGGCACCTTGTGACTAGCCAAGGTGATACACAAACCTAACTAGCAAACCAAGAATTGGTATTATATGCAAGTACCACTACATAAAAGTCAAATGTAACAACCAAAGTGTTCTAAATTGCAGCCAGTATTCTAATACTGAGGTGAAACACTGTAGCATAGCTCCAGCTCTTGAACATATACAAAGAAGTACAGAGGAATACTGGTACATATGAATGATAAGCCAAAGAGAATAACAAGTTTACTGAATTGAAATTATACCCAACTTTAAATACAAGCAGTAGCTATAGAATTATCTGACAGACTTGAAATTGACAGATTTTTCTGATACTTAGTAAGAATGATTTCTTAACATATCTTTGAATTTATGAGGTAAAGATAGAGAAGTACAAAAAATAAATTTCACCAGTGGCCATACAATAAAGGATAGTGTTTATATAAATGAAGACAAAAATGTTGGTCATAGAATCATCAGAATACCATCAATTGGCCATTTCACCATTAATCACAAACATGGATCAATGGTAAGGAGACTTATCTACCACTATCACAGCCAATTTATATCTGTACCTCTGTATCAACATGTACATATATTTTAATGTTTATTAATTGAGGTTTGCCAGCTAAGGAGACATTCAACAATGTCTAGGAACATTTCTGTTTGTTACAATAGAAGAAGGTACTACTGGCATCCAGAGTAGAGGCCAGAAATATTGCTAAACATCTTACAGTACACAGGACAGCCCTCAAAGAAAAAAAAAAGTAAAAGAAAATATGCACCAAAATATTTACAGTGCTAAGGTACAACAAACTTGATCTGTGGTTATTGAAATCTACATATAGGAAAACCCCATTATGCCTGGGACAGTGTTGACTGAAATTTGTTCTCCATGAAGAGTGAGGAAAAACTTCCATTTGCAAAAGATTCAGTAAACGTGACACCATGAAAAAAGCCAGCATGTCTTTATTTCGCTGTCAGTTAAACCTGAACTCTCCATACTACAACAGAAAGAAAGAAAAGGCTTCCCTTCAGTCTACTCTTCCCAAGCCAAAATATTTAAATTCATGATGCCTGTAACTGGACTTTTCATCTTCCTTCCAAAATTTATCTCTTGCTTACTCTTCTATTAACAAAACTAACACTCTCCTTTCTCTTCCTTTTCTTTAAGCCCTCTTCCCTACCTCACACAACAGCTCAATAAACAGCCAAATCCTGATGGTTCTGTTCCTAATTGTATCTACATATCTATCTCTTCCTGCACATTCCCAAAGCCATATCACTAATTCATGCCTTCCTTTTACCTTTCACAGACTTCAACAATAGCTTCATAAGGAGACATGGAATCTCTGCCACATAATCTACATGAAGCACATATAATAAAACCTGTTTCCTGATAAGTTCCTTTTATTAAAGCACAGTTCTAATCATGTAAAGTCTTGCTTACAAACCTGTACTACTTCCCCATTGCCTACTGAATAATCTGACCCCTTCGAACTCTAGTTTAAATTCTCAATTAGTCATTAGTCTTCTTTACATGACTAATATCCCTCCTGAGCAGGATTATACTTCTTTGTATGATCACGCCCTGGTAGTCCCAGTCTCCATGTCTTTGCCCACAGTCAGCACACAGCCAGAAACCTCGTCCCTGATTTATTTTGCTATCTTCCCAGAGCTATCCAGTTTTAATATTCTTTCCTACTAAGTCTTCCTGGAAATCCATGATGGCTATTTTTTTAAATATCCCACTTTTGCCAATGATTTCCAAATGCCAATCCCCAAACTACTAGTGACGTTTCCCCTCCTCATGACAAAATAATATAAATAAGAACAATGTAATAAAGTTTTCATAAAGGTGTATTTATCCATTTTATTCCCATATAATATTCAGCTTAACTTTTAGTATTAAAAAAAACTGGCTGTTTAATGACTACATTGTTTTTATTTATTTTTTTACATTGTTTTTATTTTTTAAAAAATCCTCATCTCTACATTTTTCTTCACATGGCCAAATGGTGAGTCATCAAATTTTTGTTTTCTCTCCTCATGGATTTGAAGCAGCTATAATTACTCCGTGAGATTATTTGCCAAAGGGCTACATAAATTACACAGCAGACTGATATTTGTATTTCCTAATCTCTTGCACTCAGTGGTTAACTGAAGTAGACACTGTGACACATCACTCAGATCCTCCCTCCAGGAGAACTTGTTACCCCAGCTGCTTGAAGGGCTGTAGGCAAACAGCCTTAACATGCCAGCCCCTGGAGGACAGCTTCCATTGCAGACAGCCACCTCAATCAAGGCCATGCTCCTTCTCGGCAGCTCACATCGAGACTAATTGACACCATTTTGAGAATACTATGAAGGACAATTCTAACTTCAAAGGTTTTACTAGAGGAGCCAAAACTCTGATGGATCTGCTTCACAATCAAGTTTTCCTTTTGCTTATTCCTTCTGTCCCTTCTCTTCCACGGGGGAAGATCTTGTGGCTACTCCTATACACAGCCTACCCACTAAACTCCATCTCATAGTTGACTTCTTAAAAAATTTTAAAATCCCAAACTATCTCTTAATCTTCAGAGTCTTGCACTGCATCCTGAACATAATAGATATTTGAGAGGTTAACTAAGGAAGACCCTCTTGTTTGAAGCCATAATTCTCCTTGGATTGAAGGAATAGTAAACAGTTATAGGTAAGACACTCATTACTTGTGTTTCTTTAGCTGTGACAGTATCATAGAAATTCTACCGTAGCATTGGTAGATCCTTATTTTGAATTTATAAGATGACATGAGAAATGTAATTTAAAATGTCAAAATGATATGACATCTACTTAGAAAGGCTTGTGGGTCTCTAAAATCAGGAATAGACTTGAGAGTACAAGAAAGAAATTATTAGAAGGATGGTGAAGCTCAGACATATATTAACGTACACACAAGGGCAACCTCATTCGCCTAGGATCATCCCAAAAGGAACTCATGGACAATCTCCTCAGCTCTCCACCATCAGAATGAATCGGTTCCTTTTTTGTTGTTATTGTTCCAGAGTAACTACTTTTGAAATTCAAATTGCAGGGAAGAATTGTTTCCTTGGCCTGATCTGGGTCACACGCCTTCTTGATCAAAAACGGCAGGATCCCTGGACTGACAGTCCTCCTCAAAAGGCAACTGTACTATTATTACTTAATATCAGGGTGGTGCCCACACACAATACACACTGATGAATCCACCTGCCTTGCACAAGTGTATGAGATGACATAAAGAAAAACATCCTGAGACTCGTGGTCTCAGGATGAATTGAGGAAGTATTGCAAAAGCTGTAGCCAAGGAAATATAACCCAAAAGTCCTATATAGTTTCACATATTCAAAAGTGCTAAATAAGTAAAAATATTTTATTAAGGTAGGTTTTACCCAGATGAGCAGCTCAAAAGATAGAAAACATAGATACTTAAATTATCAGCCAAACCTATGAAAATAAAGTGAGACGAAGTTGGTTAAGTTGTTAAGATTAACTTGTTGTTTTTGATAATGGAAATTAGATTATAAACCAGGTGTGGTAGTACAGGCTTGTAATCCCAGCACTCTGGAAGGCTGAGGCAGAAGAATCGCCAAATATGAGCCCAGCCTGGGCAACTTAGTGAGACTCTGTCTAAAATAAAAAGTAAAAAAGGCCTTGGGCTGTAGCTCAGTATGAGGGTCCTGGGTCCAATCCCTGATAATGCAATAAACAAATATTTTATGGTACTAGTATAATACTTATATCATGTATGATTATGGATGGATTGAGTAGCTTCCGGGTATAAGATTACTTATATACCTGTTCCTTTAAAGTCAATCTTAATCTTACATGTTTTGTTCTTTTCTAATTTATTTACACACTTTTGTGGTAGGGTTGCCAGATAAAATATAGAAAACTCAGTGAATTTTAAATTTTGGATAACAATTCATTTTTTAGTATAAACTGTTCCAAAATTATTGCATGGAGCAATTTATAAAAATTACTTAAGCACAAGGCCCTGAGTTCGATGCCCAGCGCACACACAAAAATTATTTATCATTTATTTGAATTCAGATGTTCTTAGATGTCTTGCATCTGTCCCCCTAAATCTGTCACAATCCTAATTTGTGATGACCAGCAGACATTTTTTATTATCTGGCACTCACTTTCCCCTCGGCTGGCAACTACAGCCTCTTTTCCTCTAGAAAATATCTAGACCACTATTATTATATGTGATATGGATGGAACTTACCCATCCTCCCAAGTTGCATGACCCTAGCTTTATCAATCATAACATTGCAAATACCATGCCACAGTAATTGAGTCAGTAATGGTCACTGGACTCTCATCAGAGCTGAGAGATGGGTCTAAGATATTTTGTAGAAGAGGAGAGTTTTGTTTTGCTACATTGATTTTCATGAAATTATTGCTAAACTGGTTGGTGATAACCCCTGGAGCTGCAGAACACCAGCACATGAAAGAACCTATCAGAGAATCCCATTTACAAAAGATAACACTCGAAGGTCAGAGAAGTAAAGGCTGAGACCTCCTACTACCATTGGGTCTGAATCCAGTTAAACCTGAAGAGACCTTTCTTGGACTTTTCAGTTATGAGATCAATAGATTGACTCACTTGTTTTTTTAATATAACTAGCTGCACTTAAATTTCTGCCAACTGCATTTATGAATCCCTTTAGCAGAGATATTTTGAGGCACTAAAAGACATATACAAAACAGTTATTAAATGGAAAGTCAGAACCAAATCTAGGAGGACAAAATAAGTCAATCCAGAACTTAACATAGTTTAATGATGTGCTCTACTGATTGTATGTGAAATATCTTTAAAGAGCGCACAATTTTTTAATTTTAATAGTTAATGTTATTGTAATTAAAAATATAGCTGGCATATAAAACTCAAATTTATTTTGTATGAGTACATGCCAAGTGCTCTCACGGCATTATAAAAAAAGCCCAAAATTTTTAAAATGTTGACATAGTTGAACTACTTGTGCATCATATTTTGCTCTGAGTATAGTAACAGCTACCAGTAAGGCAGGCAATGGGGGACAAATACAGTGTTTTATAAATATCATCAGGAAAAAAAGTATTAACTCATGTCAGTGCTTTTGGAAAGCCTATTCATTCTCTTCAACTAAGTTCCAAAAGAAATATCTCAGTTAGCACTTTTATAGAAAGCCTATTAAGTTATATTAAGAAAAAAAATACCTGCAGCAATAGTTTTATAATCAAATGAAACAGTAAGTATAAAAGTGAATTCCTGATTTTTTTCTCCTAACAATCTATCAACATCAAGAGTTTTTAAAATATAACAGTGTGTTTGGTTCCATGAGAGACTTAATATGGTACAACCATGCAGCCTTCCAGAGATCCAATTTAATCAAAAATAAACTTAGGTTACCTAGGGGTCTCAACAGATGTCATTGAAAACTTTTGTAAATCCTCCACTGCTTACTGGGTTTTGAAAGTAGCTGAATAGCGAGCAATTACTGTAGGGTTTGCGCTGGCTGGGTGGTCTAGGAATACTGGTGTTCTCTGTGGGTAATTGAGGACAGAGTCATATACTTTGAAAATCAAGAGAACAACATACAACTATTATTGATGATAGAAAGAAAAGGGCTTTTTGGTAATTCAAAGAATTCTTCAGCAACTACAATTAGGAACCTTTCATATGAGGTTATGATATAAACATAATGTTCCTCAGAACAGAATACAAATTGTGAGAAATCCAAATGTAGTCTGTCTTTTTGATTAGGAATTATAGGAATAGAAGTTGGAGGGAGGGAAAATAAGAACCTAGTTTTTATGAAAAATATCAGTTAATACTATGGAAGAACTGCAAGAGGCAAATGAGAGCAGGAGCAGGAGTTGGCCTCAGAAGGCAACTCTCGGGAAGGAAATTAAAACAGTTTAAGGAAGAGTAAAGTGATAACAAATGAAATCTAAGTACCAGGAGAGAGTTGTAGAACATAGCCAGAGAATAAACATCCTTGTGACAATGTTTTGCCTTACAAAGGAAGCAGGAGGAATATATTATTTGGTATTTTTAGGCACAGAATAGTTGTAGTCATATCCTTGGTTAAACAAATATGAAGACTAACCTAAAGACTCAAAGCCTCAGCTGACATTTAAAACATTGAGAGATGCAAGATTATTTAACAGAAAAAAGAGATCGGTATTCCCAAGGAATCTGAGTACAGTAGTTTCCAAGAATTCTGGCAGTCTTCCTTTTGTTTCTCTCTCCTTCCCTTTCTTTACCTTCTCTTTTCCCTTCTATGCTTCTTCAGTCAAAATTCTTACTGAGAATCTGTGCTAGGCAGTGGTGGATCCTATTCATGAAAAATATACATACATTGGGACACATACTTGTAAAAATACAAGATCAATCTCATTAAAGTCAAATAAAGAAACAATGAAGAACAAACAATTTTACTGTGCTTTAAGCTGTGATGGAATTGACTTGCATCCAAGCTGACTTGTGGGCACAGAGGAAAAGGAAAAACTCCCCTCGGAAATTCAGAGAAGGTATCATAAAAGTGATGAATACATACTCTGAACATTAAAGGAACCCTCAACTGACAGTTAACCTGGGGAAACAGATGAGAGGACATTCCAAGATGAGACAATATTTCCAAGGTATGAGAAAACGTGGCCTGTTCCAGTAACTGCAAATACTGCTGGCATATTGTCTAAAGTGTGTGGATTCGAGGACAGGGAAGGAGTTAACAGAGAATGAGCCTGAAGAGTTTGGAAGCGACAGATATTAAAAAGCCTGACACTTCATGGTAAGAAGATTAAATCTTACCTTGATCACAGTGAGAGCCTTTAAAGAATTTTTGTTAGGGACAGATAACATGATCAGATTCTCATTCTCAAATGGACAACAAAATGCAGGATTAATTGGGAGTAGGCTAAAGATTGAAATTAAGGGGACTAATTAGATGGTTAACAATGCTTGATTTAGGGTACAGGAAGAAGAGATGAAAAAGAGATGATGGTAGATAGCTAATAAAAAATAAACTTAGCAGAATGTGGGGACTGGAGATTAGAGGGCAGAAATAGCATGAGAGGAGAAGAGGATGGTTTTAAGGTTTCTAATTATGAAAGAGTATGGGATGGTGTTTGTATTCACTAAGACAGGCAACATTGGAAGAGGAAAGATTTGAAGCAAAGATCATGTCTAGATCTGTGTGCGACTTTGCAGAGCTTATCACCATACCTATGGCTGTAAACCTCAAGAGAAAGATCTGGAGAGAGATTTGGGAATCACAAAGATGGCAGTAGAAGTCCTCAGCTTTAACAGTGTCACTCATAAAGGTACCAATTTTGCTGTCAAAAGACCCAGACTTAAATCAGCTCCCTCACTGATTGTGCAAGTAGTTGCACTTGTGGAGAACTGTTATTAATACCTCTCATAAGCTGTCAAAGAATGAAATTAAATAAGAATGGACCTAAAACACTTAGCATGCTATCTGGCACGTAATAAATGTTCAAAACTGCTGACTTATTCTGATGAATAGGATTAACAAACTAATCCACTCACTAAGTCTTATTGGGACCCTTACAACATTCAAAGACAAAGAGGCAAAATGATGGAAACTTAGGTGGAATCAATAATTAAAATGCAGAAACATAGAAAAAAACAGAGTGATTATATAAGTGCCAGAGACAAGACATGGATAGATGGCAGAGAGTCTGCAAAGGAGGAGAAAATATCAAATTCTACCAAGGTGTCACATGACTGAAGTTTCTCAAGTCATTGGTTCCCTCAGGCTTTAGAATGTTGGAGGGGAAAACAAGCTCATATTCTTTGATTAATGAAAGACAAAACTGGAGACAATGAAGATTGATTATTCATTTTAGAACTTGACTGTGGATAGGAAAGATTCAGGTTAGCAACTAAACAGCCAAGGTTTATGTATTTGTTTATTTAAATTGTCTAATTTTCTTCATAAAAGTAGTTTTAATTTGAGAGCTATTTGAGCATATTTATACATTTATCAGAAAAAAGTCAGTGGAGAAAATTTATTATACAAAGGAAAGAAAGGACATCACTGGGGAGTGAGGATACAGAGAAATTTAGAGTATGGCAAAGTAGAAAGCTTCGAGAAGGGCAAAGTGTTATGACTCAGTGAGCATAGAAATGCCAGGCCCTGATAGATGCTTGAGTTACTTTTATTGCCACTCGGACAATTTCAGGGTCTGTCAAAATATTACTAAACTCCACGTAGGCAGAGTGTGCTAGCTACAATATGTTAGGGAAGAGTATCAGTGTGTAAGAACTACCTAGAAACAATCCACCACTGGAAATAAACCAGAACCAGTGATTTATGCAACTTCAGGTATGGAAAAGTTAGGTTCCAAAGGCAAATTCAGCACTATGAGAGATGATCATATAGAAGAGTGATCACTGTAAGGTCATCAAAATGAAATAACAATGTCAAGGCATGGAGGAATTGGAAGTACATGGAAATCTTGGAAATTAAAATCAGAATGGTTCCTCAGCTTGTAGAATTGTTAGAAGGTAATCAATCCTCTTATACCCGTTATCACTGGACATAAAAATCCCTAACAGTATTTAAAAACAGAATTAAGCAATATATAAAAAAGACAGTACATCATTATCAATTGTAGTTTGTCCCAGGAATGTAAGATTGTTTCAATATTTAAAAATTAGTGTAATTTATCATATCAACAGACTAAAAAGAAAAGAAGTATGACCTTATCTAGTAGATACAGAAAAAGCAAAACTTATCATCCATTTACAAGGAAAAACCTCTCAGCAAGTTGAGGATAGACAAGAACTTCCTCAGCTTGATAAAGGGCATACTTAATAATGAAAAAAGAAGTAGAAAACAGATAAACTATAATGAGTATCAATGATGGCAAAAGGTGGTTCTTTTAAATGGCCAGTGAATTAACAGTTTAAAAGACACAACTTTTTGTTTTACCTAAATCTGGTAGTTAGGGTGGAGTTTCCTGCTTGGTTCTGGGATTGCCCCCAGGGATTGGTAGAGCGCACGTCTCGGTATCTCTGAACAAGTCACAGAAGTGTCACAGTGGGATCTAGGACTTGTCTCTCTCCCCTTCCCCTGTGGCACAGTTTCCCTGCTGTGCTTCCTGTCTGACACAAACTAAGCAGTTTTCCTCTACCCACGTCCTTCTTCCGCCATGATGTTCCTGTCTTGAAGCCAGCTGACCATGGCCTGAAGCCAAGCCAAAAAAAAAAAAAGAAAAAAGACCTCTTCTCTTTTTAAGTTATGAATGTCGGGTATTTTGTCCCAGCAATGGGAAAATTGACTAGTACACTAAAATATTTTAAAAAATGCTTTTCACTGCAAAGTGATTAAGTACACATCTTTTTTTAAAATTTTGGCTTAATACTTTCTGAAATGTGATCCAAAAGTTTAATTGTAAGGTGAGTTTGTGTTTATACTGTACTTTATTTTAGTAGTCAGAGGTGAAAAGGACACTATAAAAAATACAAAGACATAATGGAAGAAATTGGGCATTAGTTTTGTTCATTCAAGCACAATGCTTATGTTTCCAATTGCATCCACCTGTATTGAATTTGTCGCAATTTTGAGTGTAAATTCTTGCAAGCTGAGAAGTGTTTCCATATTTTTGCTCAATATTAAACACACTAAAACTTTTTATTTGGAAAAAAATTTAAACAGATCATTTCGAAGTATGTAAGTTTTGAAATACAAGTTTTTATAAGTAACAGACTTTGTCATTCTGAGCTTTAAAATCACATAATGACAGACCAAATGCCAAATGACTATTTAGAAAATATGCACTGGGTAATCTAAATTTCTTTTGAAAAGTGGTTACTTCCTCATTTAAATTTAAAAACCCAAAGAGACATATTAATTCTGTCTTTTTATTACTTCTTCAAAAATATCTGAGAACTATTTGTTGTCACCAGAAAATCAGCACAGTCGAACAGCTGTCTGTTTTGTAAAAGAAATAAATAAAATTCTAAGTTCAACCATCTCTTTAAGAAATTTCTAGTAAGATAATCAGTGAATTTCTTTGTTATAATTTATTTTCATGGTCATCTTCTATCTTATTACAAAGTATTTTAAATATTATAATCTCTAAGTCATTAGTTTAGCAGCCTTGAATTAAATTGAATGAGTTTCAGTTTTAGCTCTCTCAATTCTATTCAAGACAGAGTCTTTTAGAATTATCACAGAGTGTCCTCAAGTATCAGGTTGTACTCTCAAGCAAGAGTTTGTCATTTTTATTGGTTAACTTACTCACTGTTACTTCACAGTTCTTCAGTTCTTCATATCTTTGTTATTTGATGGCAAAAACTATGCTGTTACTTTACAGGTTGACAAACTTTCTGTAAAGGGCCAGATAATAAATACTTTATTAGGTTTTGTAGGTCATAAGGTTTCTGCTGCAACTACTTAAGCCTGCTGTTTGTTGACCCCTGGCTTAAGGCTTTCTGGTCTCTCAGTAGATTCTAGATCCTAATAATAAGAGACAACAACACGATTCTCTCTTGCCTGATGCTAGTGTCCCATCTTAGAATATGAGAATTCACTTTTCCTTCCCTTATCACAACCAAGTAGTCAATTCCATACAACCTAACTGTCCTGAAGTTCTATTACCTGCAACAACCCTCATGGTGCAAATTTCAGAATCATCTAGGGTTTTCAGTTGCAAACAACAGAAACTGATCGAAGACAACTAAAGTAGAAGGGCATTTATGAGAAGGCTACAATGAGACTCACAGGTTAGCTAATTTTTAATGCAAAGTTCAGCGGTCCTAGTCCATCTTCCTAGACCACTTGTTAGTTCACCACATAAAATAATATCAGCCTGCAATGACACATACAGCAGCGAGTTGCAAGTATACTAGGTTCTTCATGATGTAAATGATTGGCAGGGGGATATAGGATGTAAATACATCAACTACAGGAGTCTGGTACCTCAGGAATATTGGGGGGGCAATGTTCTGAGCCATACAAAAAAATCTTCAAAATAAAGGACAATTTGGTAATATTTCCATGCCTTTCCCATTGGAATGGGGCTTGGTGGGCCTCTTTGGAGGACTATGGCAATAGATCCAATTATGTCCTTTGTTTCAACTCCACTCTACCCCAGTGGTCACAAAACTGCTATCTCAGAGTGGAGCAAGAGCAAAAAGCAGCTCTCCTGTTAGTTCAGGCTGCTGCAAAGTGGTCTGTCAGTAGTCCACAATAACACAGAAAATCCAGTGGTGCTTGAGGAAGATTGTGATGTTGCATGGACTTGCATTAAACAGGAAATTGTGACACGGTGACATTCTTCTCATGTTTTTCAGAGCATTGTAATGTACATGTGTGTAGAGATCATCATCACGTTGGTACTGAGTCAACATGTCAAGTCAGTTCTAATGCTTATTTATAGCTTCCCTCTTTCATCAATTCAAAGTCTCAACCTAACAGAATATATTGTAAATGCATTATGTCTAAGTATGTAATTTAATTTTTACACTACTTGTTCCAATTAGTTGAAATATTATCTCAGTAAGGATATTTTACTTGCAGGTAATAGAAAACCTCTGGAAAAATCCAAAGAGGAATTTTTATAGGATAATATATAAAGGGTGATCAAAAATAGGGTGAAGGTTTACATTTTTTAAATTTACTCTAATAGTAAAAGATATAGTGCCATTAATCCTCCTCAAAATATTCCCTTACTTTAAACACACATATCTCATTGTTTTTGCCACTTTCTGAAGCAGTTCTGGGAGTCTTCATGTCTTTACTAAGTGTGCTCAGAAGGACAGTAAACACAGCTGCCGACTGCCATCTAACAGAAAGACAGGCTTGTAAAATCATTGTGGGGTATCCTCATTCACATTATTCACTGGATCTGGCACTGTATGACTTCCGGCTCTTCCCCAAAGTCCAAATGATCACGTAAGGGAGACATTTTGAATCAGTTCAGGACATTGAGGCACCCATGACAGTACAACTAAAGACACTTATGAAAAAGAACTTCCAGAACTGCTTCAGGAAGTGGCAAGAATAATGGGATAAGTGCGTTTGAAGAGAGGGTGAGTGTTTTGAGGAATATTAATGTGAATTTTTTTTACTGTAATAATTTTTTAATTTAAATATTGTATTTTAAAAAATCTCACCTCATAGTATTTCCCAGAACCCAAGAATGGGAATTGAAACCCAGCCTGCCAAAAAACTAAACTAAGAACTGGAAAACTAGCAAGACCACTAGCAGGACCACTAGCAGGTTACTCTTACTTACATCTCCTTCTCTGGAGGTAGGGGGCAACATCACCCATCTCTGACTCTTTCTGTAAGTTTACCTCATTCTTTTTTCTGTCTCAACATTTCTTTCTCTTCTTTCATATGCATACAGTCACCGCCCTAAATTCCTCAAATTTACATATCCTAACCTAATCAATTAGTAGATACTCGCATGTACAGTGCATAATTCCCAGCTCAGGAGAGAATTTCGATTGCTCAGGCTGAGATTAGATGTTCACCCCATTTGGATCTTCTTTGACCAGCAGGTAAGCCACAAACTATAAATGTGGCTACTGTTGGAAGAGATCACAGATATGTACTTCAAAGAAGAGTAGATGCCTATCAAAAGAAAACACAAAACAATAAAAATCATATGTGGAATTCATTTAACAATTTTAATGCTAATAATAAACAAACTGGGGAAAGTATAGAGTTTAAATTGAAATCAGGACAGACATGTATCCTCTGAATGATACACTGTCACTGGGAATTTATAAGGCCAAAAATAGTCTTCCAAGGTTATTTTAGCAAATATTGTGCCTGCCCTTGACTGTTTGCTGTTAAACAAATCTCTCCCCCTTCCTCTGATCTTTTCTGTGTTTCAGGGGGCTTAACCGCTGGAATGCATCTTTCTCAGCTTCCAAGTCAGCTAGCTTTGAGCTAGTTAAACCCATGAAAGGCACCGGCAGGATGGTGGAGGACTGAGGAAGAGAACAGGTAGGAAATCTCTGCCCTTCTCTTCCCCCGATTACATTTGCTCTTCAGTTGTGCTGCCGAGTAAATCATGACTTCTATCTTCTGCTACATGACCCTGGCTCTGCCTTCTCCCTTTGTTTTTTCAGCCTCAAAGCTGCAGTCACTTTCTTCCATAGCTAATCTCTGGGTTTGTTCAGTCTCTATTTGGCTTTTCAGCATAATTATCATCCATGAAAACAATTCCCTGCATTAAATTCATTCTTTTTAAATATTTAAAGTATTCTCTGATTTTCTGGTTGCACCCTGGTCAATATAACATTTGAGGATTTTTGTTATCCAAACTTCTCTAAAGTCTCAGGCTCTACAGAGTTAAGAGTTGAAAGGCGAGAATCGAAACCCAAACTGAAGAGAAACCTCCAGTGCTTTAGGGACTAAAAAAAAAATCCATATGTTTTTCACCTATCTCCAAATCGCAAATGAAATCAAGATTCAGTGATGATCAACCAGAGAAAAATGACTTTGAAAAAAAGACAATTTGTATTCTGATATTATTCTTAAACATTTGTCAGTGTTGCTGTCCTGTGCTGCTGAGAATTTGTTGGGCCCTTCACTCAGGTTTCCAGGTTGTCACTAGTCTATTCAATGTCTTTGTAGAAATTAGCAAAAGGTGTCCCCTCTGGGTGCCAAAGCCCACAAATTTGCTAAGAGCGTAAACTATATTTCCACTCATACAAGTCTAGAAACTACTGTTTGGCATACTGTGAATGCAAAGGAAAAATGGGCTTAGAAACCTTTGAGGTAAAGAAACTGTGCTGTCAGTGTCGCTCCTCCCAAAGTCCTGACCAGACCCTGTAGCCATTTCCTAACTGCTGGGAGTGTCTTCTGTGCACGGCTCATGGTTTCTGTCTTCTCCACAGATTTGCTATTGCCTTCAGCTCACAGGCACTGCCAATAAAACTGTCCCGCCATCTGCCCACGAAGTCAGTGGCTAAGTGTGCCTACCAATGACACAAAAGCCTAAGCCTCTTGTATCAAAATGACAACATTTCTGTGGAGTGATTTATGCCCCAGAACTTGATCCTCTGTGGATCAGGCTAAACCAAGAATGCCCTTAAGACCATATCATTTGCATGTCAATTTTCCCTTCCCTATGAGCTTCTCTCATTTCCTTCTGTTACCTGAAGTATATTCACTTAATAAATTATGTGTGCCTGAATCCCTGTATCAGATTCTGCTTCTAAAGAATCAGATCTAATGCAAGCAGTGATTATGATTCTTTTATGAATACCAGTGAAGGACAAAAAGTTTCTAGAGAAAAGCAGTAAATAGTAAGTCATACTTGTTAATCTACTACCAAGATTTTAGGATCCAATCTTACATAATATTGAAATTTGTAATTACTGATGAGATAGCAGAATCTTCAGAATTATACAGAAAGTGAGAAAATGAGTTTTAAAGCTTGTTTTGTTCTCAATGGCACCTTCAGGTTATATGTGTTTATATGAGCAGAGTATATATGAATATGGCTGAGTAGTTTGACTTAACATTCTTGAAAATCTTTTATGTGGGTAACCCTCGAGTTTTAGCTCTATTCAGTACTAATAGTTACTATTTACTGAGCAACCATTATGCACCAGGGTTAGAGTAGGTGCTGTTTCATATATTACTGCAACTTTACTTCCTATAGCAGTATCAGGAGATAGGTATAATCTCTGTGGTACAGATGAGAAAACACAGGTACAAAGAAGTTAGACAATTTGAGCATTATAGAACTAGTGTTTACCCCAGGTCATCTAACTATAATATCTGTATTATTTTGCTGCCTTTCAAAGGAAATTTTAGACACATTTAATCAACAGCTGTTGCTATGTAACAAACCAAATATAGCCACAAGTTCTTGTATACTTTTTTGCCCTTTCCATTTTTAGAAATAGGTGAATGAGGAGTTTGAACTACATAATTGCTAGGGTCCCTGTCAGCTCTAAGGAATTGTTTCTAAATAAAGATAGACTCTGGAACAAGGAATGAGGAACTCACTCTAATGTGACCACAGACTCTGGCTAAATTATTTGAGTGCTCAATGTTTTTCCTTATCAAAAAACAAAACAAAACAAATCATGTTAACTTTTGGCCATGAAGAATTGAGTCATGACTGATTTAGTAATTATCAAGTATTATGCAATCAAGTTTTGGATTAAATGATACATCATAGGTAAATAATTCCATTAAACCACAGTAATCAAACCCATTTCTTCCTGCTCTGAATTAAAAGTAGAATTTTTAGGTTCAGTAAACAATAATTTTACTACCCTCTATTCCCATAGTCAGACTTATAAAGCCCATATATTTATTTTCAAATTGCCAAAAAATGTTATAGTGTAAAAATATGACATTATTTTATGCACCACCTTTTACTCATAACTTTTTTATCATTGTCAATGTTTCTTAATCCAAATAGCAGGATTGATTGTATAATTTTAAGCTGAAAATAACCTTATCAATCATTAATTTATTCCTTTCATTTCACACAGAGGTTAGGTCACTTTACTAAGATTACATAGCTACTTACTATCAGAACTTCGTTTAGAAAAGCTAATTTCTGCTCACCATTGGCCAGTGTGAATGATAAAGACATTCCACCTGTGGACTGTACCTTATCTATATCTTAAACGGATAAGAATAAATCACAGTAGTTCATTACCAGTTCCCTTCCCTAAAAAGGATGTGATTCTGCTACGCTACACTTGGGGAGGGAGAGGAAGGTGTTGTTAGTGGAGGTAAATTTAATCCCCATGATGTCTTCTTAGAGGTTAGCCCATCAGAATCATTGGTATGGGATAGGGAAGAGTTATTGAAAATAGTCTTATTCCTAGAGTTTCTGATTCAGGCAAGAGTAGTGCCTGACGGTTTCCATTTCTAACATGTTCCTAGGTAAGGCCAGTGCCTCTCAGGAAACCACACTTTCAGAACTACTGGCCTATCTCCTGCAGTCCTTGGCATGCCAGTCTATTTCCTACACTGGTTCTTGTCTTTACTCCAGTTTTAATACTCCTGGTAATTGAACTTGTTTTCAGATTCTTCCAAAATTGCTTTCCAAACCCAAGTTAAGCCTCAATTTACTGTCCTGGCAATGATATCATGCTAAAAACTATTATTTCCAGCCTTGCCAAACAACATATCTATATTTCTTCTGTTAGACTGGGCCCCTAGACACTAAACTTACTCAGAAAAAAAATCACTTCATCCTATAGATTTTGCTCAGCCATCCTCAGGTGAAGATCAGTCATTCCTTTCTATTTTGCCGTTAGTCACATCCCCTGCCCCTGTGCTTAGTTTGTGAGCAGATCCTGTTTCTCTCCAGTGCTCTTAGAATACTACACGGTTAGTAGTGTGTGGAAGAGTTTGGACAAGGCTGTTAGGTTTTCTTGAAGTTATTTTAGAGCCTATGTAACTAATTTTGTATGGGTTTTAAAAATCATATATTTTTATTTTAATCAGAAGTGGTCATTTCATCTACACATATACATTCGATATAGTATAGCTTCAATGTTAAGAAGTTATAAAGATGAGTTAAGCTTGATGAGCTCTCAGAAAGCATTCAGCTTAATGTGAGACACAAACATTTAAAAAGCAATTTTAATTTGCAAATACAAAACTCTGTATATTATTGGTTTTGACAAAACATTATATTTAAAAGACTTCAATTTTCTTCAAAGGACCAGGTAAACAGCTACTTATAGATAAATAATATCCAAGTGTATGAACTCAGAGTAAAAGAACTACTGACCTTCCAGGGACAAGTAACATAGTTAATGTGGGAAGAAAAACCATTACTAGTTCTTCTAAAAGATTCTGTATGAGAACAAAATATGAAATAAATAAGACTGCTTATTTCCTAGAGTGCTAAAATTGTATTATATATGTAACATGCATATAATGCAGTGCACAACATG
Organism: Hystrix cristata; assembly: GCA_004026905.1. Lineage (NCBI taxonomy): Eukaryota > Metazoa > Chordata > Mammalia > Rodentia > Hystricidae > Hystrix > Hystrix cristata. The sequence continues at coordinate 57,761 of PVJO010008247.1, read as the reverse complement.
TCATCATTTTGATAAAATTGCAAAGCAAGTATTATGCTTTATATTCTATGTTTTTGCTCTGCCTTTAAAAAGACCTGCTCCTTAGCCAATGTCATGAAGTTCCAACTGTTAGCAACTGAATTAATGAACTGACCTGCTGAGTACCTTTTGAGTATCTAACCTATGTTCAGAAAGCTTCTGATTTATAAAATGGCAGATCCCTAAATTGAACCTGGTATCTCAGGCTCTCTTACAGTGAAGGCATAGATTCCTGGCATTTCCCTAATCAGACATACCTATTGGCAACCATGACTTGAAAGAATATAAAGTGAAAAAGCAGGTAGCCCAGGGAACCCATTCTGGCAAATGCGGTAGCAGGAACATCTATCTTTTAGAAGCTCAAGAGAAAGAGATTGGTTTCTTGTTCCCAACTTTAGCGCTAGTTTTAGTGTCTGTGCCCAAAAATAGGAAGTTAAGTTCAGTGGAACAATTCCACAGGGAAAATTAGGTATCGTTCCTAGCTGGATAAAGGATAAATAAAAAAGTTTGGTATTTGACCAACAGACATTCCAGAAAGAGAATAGAAAAAATTTTGAGCAGAAAAAAGTACAGGAAAATAATATAAGAAAAAGTGACTATAACAAAATGCCTGAGATAATCAACTAAAAGGGGAAGAGTTTTATTTTGGCTCACAGTTTCAGAGCTTCCAGTCCCTGGTTGCTTGGCTCTGTTGTTTTAGGTCCACAGGGCACAGTATATCATGGTAGAATGACACAGCAGAGGAAGCCTATTCACTGTCTGGAGGCCAAGAAGCAAAGGGAGAAGAAATGGACAGGGTGTGATCCTAGATAATGTCCCCTTCAAGGGCATACCCTTCACTGATCTAACTTCCTTTCATTAGGGCTCACTTCCTAAAGGCCCCACCATTTCACAATAATGCCACAGGCTGGGGACAACATTTTCAACATGTGGGCCTTGGGAGACATTTAGGAACCAAACTATGAAAAAAAGGCTCTGATATCAAATACCAATAATGATGTTTAAAATCAGAAATCAATGGAATAACATCCTAAAATTCTGAAAGAAACTGATACACAGTCTAAAATTCCATAATCTGTTAAACCATCAGCCAAGGGTAAGGCTAGAAGATATTATCAAATACATAAGGACTCAAAATTGTTATCTTTTATGGCACTTTTTCTTAGAAAGCCACTAAACAACGTACATTATCAAAACAACAGAGTACACCAAAATAGATAATATAGGTTCCAAGGAACAGAGGAAGTAAAGTGAAATCCCAGGATAGTAACTAAAGAAAATTCCAATCAACAGCCATGTAGTTACAGTCCAGAATACAGGACAATGGAGGACTTTATAGTTGTCTATAAATTGTTGAAGAATATGAGAAAATTATTGAAAAGAACAAAATGAACAAAGTTTTTAAGAATGTAAAATAACTATAGTGAAATGCTTGACTCACACATAATACATTATTCTGTGTGATAGTTAAACACAAATGTGGTACAACTACATTGGGGGAGGAGAAATGGGAATGTGGAAGTTTAAAAGAGATAAATCCTTACCATTTATATTCAGAAGTTAATAGATAATGCTTTAAATTGAGCAATCATTAAGCAGCAATGTGGCATACTGTTTATAAACACATCTATAAATATTAGCAAAAATAGCTCAAAGTAGATGCTGGAGATCAAATGGGGGAAGAGAAAGGAGCTTATAAAGCTTCTGTTTTATGTTATTACAAATGTTTTAGTACTATGCTACTTTTAAAATTATGTGCAGCTACCACTTTATAAAAATACAAATTGGTTTTAAGGATGTTATGACAGAGACACCATAATCTTTACCACAACACTCTCCATGGAGTAACAGGGACATGAAGCATCTTCAAATTACCCCAAGTATCCAAGTTGTATACTCATATAAAGATTAACCTTAAGCACTTAATAAAGAAGCCAATGTTTCTCCTTTCTCATTGGAAAAATTAAACTAGGAGCCATCGAATATTCATTAAAGTTAAAGAGTAACAGCCAGAACACCAGTAAGCAGTATCTGGGGATCCATAACATCTTTAATTCTTCAAATCACTTCTTGAATAAAGGTATGTATGAGGTATCTGGAGACCAGGCCATATGTAGTCATCCTAACTATCACTGGTAATTCACTAGCATGAATAAGAATTCCATTTTCCACTAATAGCAATAAGAAATCTAAATGAGTTGTAATTAAGCTGTCCTTTTAAAAAGAATCTCCCAAAATGTTTGTACTGAAAATGAATTTAAAAGAGAATGCAAGATTAAAAAAAGAATAGTTAGCTAAGTTTTCAAGATTTCACTTGGTTAAAAAATAAAATATTCGACATTTAATTTAGAAGAACATGTAATAAGACAAATTCTCTCAAGCACTGCTATATGCAACATTTACACAAAAATGTGCAGACATATTTTACATTGTGAACACTTTAAGCGCATGACACTTGGAGATTGCATAAGAGAAATGACAGTCATAGCCCTGCAGTATCCAGATCTGCTGTTGTTCTGACTCTGTAATTCAGTCCTGCTATAGCCAAGCAGTGTATCAGTACCAACAACTATGGATAGAATGGCTGCTGAATGCCAGAGATCCCTGTGTCTTGCTACTTTCACATTCCCCCACAGTGAAGGGTGTCACTGTATTCTAAATTATTAGCATTAGGGGCTGGGGATTTAGCTCAGTGATTAGAGTGCTTGCCTTGCAAGCACAAGGCCCTGAGTTCGATCCCCAGCACCACAAAACAACAACAACAACAACAACAAAAAATAAATTATTAGCATTAGTAAGGGGAATAAGGTATTTCAGAGTACTTAAAGGTACATAATCAATGACATTTGTGAAGAAGAAAAATGGGTAAGAGTGGACCAGGACAAGAGAAATCTGCAAAATATAATGGTCACAGCAGGGAATGTATCTGAAAATATGGGAGGAATGTATCTCTCTTCCATAAATAAGGTACCCTAATGTTTTCTATCAAAATGAAGGCTTCACTTTAGAGGAATGTGGGAAAAAAAGAAAATAAAAGTAAAAGTACTATAATAGATTCTGGTTAAATCCAAGAACTCCAATTTTGTTATATTTACATACATTTGGGTAAAGAATATGTATTTTACATGTATATATGAAAATAAAATCCCTCGTCTTTTTAACCTAGCTTGTTCACTTCAAGAAACTCAGCTGAATAGAAATAGAATGCGTATTTCCTGGATCAAATCCAATTTCTCAAACTGGGTAAAAAGAATTTGAGATAAGAAAATAACTTGAGAAAGCAAACAGTGAAAGATGTCTTGTGTTCTGCGAAAGAGAGAATAAGGCAGAAAGCACTTGCTAAAATTTTGAAACAAATGAAACCAGTACGTCTTGATCTCAAGATTAATGTGGAAAATAAAGCATTCTTTATACATGTTAAGGAGGAAACTCCAAGTATTGCTTATTCACATGCTCAAAGGAGAAAAAGAAATAATATTTCCAGTGAAATGTTCATGTTCACATTTTCCACATTCATAGAATATTAAGGAGCTGGAAAAAGTCCAGAGAACAGCAAACAGGGTGAAAAATAGCATAAATTGCAATTTTGTAGACATACTTAAAAATTTGCAAGAAAAATTATACATTAATTTGAGCTTGAGGAAAAACATCTGTGATGGTCATAACTTTCAATCTTCAAATCTAAAGAAAATAGAATAAGGGCAAATCGAAAGCTACACTTGGCTAAGACTTAAAATTTCTTAAAAGAAAAAGAGCAATTCAAACAATGGTCTAGGCTAAAAAAGATTGTGAAATGATTGGAACACAATACTTCTCAGCATGAAATAGATTCTTCATTGCATACTTACTGTTCTTTAAGCTATCATCCTCTAAACCCTCTGCCATATATCTCTTGTCTTTACAAAGTTTGGTGCTGTACAAGTTCTAAGACCGGGCTGGCATTTCTAGCAAAGACAAAACAAAACAAAAACCAAAAGCAATCAAAACCTGTTATCTTTGAAGTTGATTTTTTTGTTCTTGCCTTTTTGATTTTTTTGGTACTGGGATTGAATCTAGGCCATTCTTTATGTTAAGCATGCACTCTATCACTGAATTTCTACCACTGAGCTATGCCTCTACTCCCTCAGTATCTATCAAGTACAAATTAACAGAATTCCATCTATAAATTTACAGTCTTAAAAAGTTTTGTTACGCTGGCATACTGGGAGATATATATATATATATATATATATATATCCTATTTGGCATAATAAATAGCTTAATTAGAAATTCTGCTAATAAAGAGATTATGTCCCAAATTCACCAAGATATATTTGCATAATTATGTAGTTAAAATTTTTAAAGGTCAGTTTTTAAAGAATCTGGCTTAGCTAGAAAGTTTACATATATATATAGATATATAGATAGATAGATTTTTTTTCTCAATTCAAGCCCTGATCCTTCCACTAAAGCAAAGTAAAAGTAACCAAAGGCAAAGATGGTAAAAAACAACTAAAACTTCAGTAGCCAATATGTATCGGGTACTTCACATGGCTATCTTCTTTTATAACCTTGAAGTAAGTATAATTATCTTGATTTATACTACACCTTTATGAAATAAAATTTTCACTTTATAGGTGAGGAAACTGAGAGATATAATTTGTCCAAAGTCCATTAAGGTTATGAGGCATAAGGAACTTCAATTTAGGACTTCCATCTGAAGACTGTGCTTTTGGTACTATAATTGTCGATAGATTTAAGGGCTCTAATTATTATCATTTCATAAGAATTTGTAATGCTTACTGTTGCAACTGTGTTTTCAACTTATAAGAGCTGAAGACAAACTCATTTAACAGCTAGGTTTAACTGTATTACATAGAGGTAACCCTCGGTTTACATTTTCAGTATTGCCTTTAAAAACCTAATTATTTTATAAATAGTTCTGTCACTTTTCAAAATTCACTTTTCCCTCTAACATTATTGAAAAAGTTTAACTTTGAATTGTCCATATTATGTGAGAAGTCCTAAGGCTATACACTCTCATCTTCCTATGTAGATTTATTCCGGCTCTGCCAATTTCGTTAGGTGCAGTTTTAAATTTTCAAAATATTTTTAAAGTGCACTGATAATGGCTTTATCGATTTGTTTAGTACATCAGAGATTTCTATTGGGTGTCATCAGAAATGTTAACATCAAATCGTTTAAGGAAAGTTTGTCATAGATGTCTTAAATTTAACATGTAAGTTTTTGTTTACTGAAACAATAATTACTAAATACGATGGTAATGTTCTCATATACTTAATGAGGACAAAAGCCACACGTATTTCATAATCCACTTCCATATTCCGAAATTTCCTTTTAGAACAGTTTAGTATTTAATATACTCAACAAAGGGGGTTAAATTTAGTATTTAATATAACCCAACGAAGGGGGTTATTCAACTTTTAAAATTCTAAAACACGTAAACTAGGGGGAAAAAAAAAAAAGAATACTGAGGATTACTTCTACGGATTAAGGCGGATAAGGTTTTGCTGTGGCTTCCCCAAATTAAGAACGCAAGGCCTGGGGTTTGAAATAAAGAGGCAGGGAAAGGAGATATTTTCCAATTCACCAGACAATAAAGGAAGGGTCTTCAAAAACTAAAAAATGGGTTTAAATTCGCAAATACGTTTATCTTGCATGACACGTAAGGCAGTAGACGTCTTTTCATTTTTCGTAAGTGCGTTTGTTTTGCGACATCCATCAGGTTTCCTCCGTAATCCAGGGACAGGCCCGTTTGTTCTTCCAGTCCCCCTGCTGGAGTCTGGACAGACAGAGCTCGAGAAACCCCAAGCACCTGCGACTCCGACCGACTCCGCGAGCCGCCGCGGGGAGCGCGCGTCTCCCGCGTTTTGGCCTCCAGCTTCCACATCTTGCTGACGGGCGGCGGGAGGGCCCACCTGTCCCCTGAGAAACGGCGCGCGGAGGGACACTCGGGCCTCGGAGACGATCCGCGAAGGTGTGCACCCGCAGAGGGCGGACGGAGAGAACCTCCACCCTCTCCTCAGGCAGCAGTCGCCGGGCCCCGCACCCGACCGGGGCGCTGACGGCCGGAGCTCTGGGGAGCTACCACACCCCCAACACTGACCGCGCGGCCCGCGACGCCCAGGGCTGGCGGGCCTGGCCGGAAGGGGCGGGGCCTCGGCCGGCGCGGCGAGGCCGCCGCAAGTGGAGGGGGTTCCTCCCGGGCGCCGGCCGCGGCCGCGCGTTTCCGGCGCGCTCCCCCGCGTCCTGAGTCCTGTGGTCTCGTCCGCCCCCTCTGCCATGTTGGATTGCGCGGCCGCCCGCCGCTGCCGCCGGAGGATTGGAGGAGGAGCTGGGAGTTTAGCGCAGTCGCCGGAGTGAGAGGACAAGGACCATCCGGTCCTAGCCTCGCCGGGCGGGAGCTGGGAGCTTCCTTTTCGGAGTGCGGCCAGCTCCTCCTTCCCTTGTCCTTCTCCTCCCCGCGTCGGAGGAGCTGCGAGATGCTGCGTCTCTGACTCCCTCGTCCCCGCCCCTGTCACCGAGAGGGGGAACGAGCGCTCGCCCACTCGCTCGAGGAGACGGCCCTGGACTCCCAGCCCCGCCGGCGAAGCCATGAGCTCCGGCCATCAGGCGCCGCCTCCGCGGAGGGTCACCAATGTGGGGTCCCTGCTGCTCACCCCGCAGGAGAACGAGTCCCTCTTCACCTTCCTCGGCAAGAAATGTGTGGTCAGTGGCCGAGAGCCTCGTCCCCGCCCCGACGTTCCCTCGCGGGCCTGGGCTTGGGGGCCGGGGAGTGGGAGCGAGGAGGCAGGCGGGAGCGGCGCGGCCAGGGCCTCGCTCGGGCCGGGCCTCCCGCCAGCCCGGCCCGACCCGGCCCGGCCCGGCCCGCCGCGGCGCCCTCGCCCTGCTCCCCGGGTGCGGGCCGGGCCGGCCGTCGCCGCCTCCGCCAGCTGCTGGAGAACAGGGGAGTGTCACCTCCGCAGGCCTATCCTGGAGCCCAGCCGGGCCGGGCCCTGGTCCGCGCCCTTGCTGCCGCTCAAACTTTACTCTCAGACCACAAGGGGATTCTCTGCTTGCCCGAACCTCCTGATCTCGGACAGGACTCTTGTACTGGCCCTCGCTTCACCGCCTGCTGTTTGAGGGCACCTTCCTTAACAATGCCAGAGGATCGAGTGGGTAGATCAGGGAAGGCAGCTGATCGGGTTTTTAATCTTCCCTTTAAGATTCCGGGGGAGGGCAGTGAAGTCCAGCGTAGGTTCCTGGGCACTCTTGTGATCAGAGCGATTGCAGGGAATGCTGCTGCTCCCTATTGCAGAGAAACGAGGTTCATTTCTCCAACAGTCATTCCTAGGCCTGGTTTCTGGGTGGTTTTTTTTCCCCTTTGTGGCATTGGTGGAGGGGATTGCCTCTCTCCCCTCAGCCATGCGCAAAAAAACTGCGATCTCAAGTAGTTGGTTCGTGGCCTTTGAGATCAAGAATGGTTCTTAGGTTGTTTCTGTGTGCCCAATTCCAACACCAGTTAGCCGGTTGGGAGTGAGCAGTTCTGTGGGAAGGGGAATGTGTCTTGTTGACGGAAGCATTCATTACATTGGCTGCTAACATTCTGGAGGTGGGGAGGTTCTGCTCCTTGGTGTAGGCCTTGTCTGGCTCTTACTGAAGTGACAGGGTTGAACTGTGGTTAAAATGCTGGCTGGTTCTCTTTCTCCCCACTTTGCTTGCTAGCTTGTGCCGCTGGAACCTGGGGAAGTTTCAGCAGACCAGTGCCATTTTCCAACCTTCCTTAGTAGAGATGTCAAGTCTGACTACACTTGCTTAAGAAGTTAAGTTTAGACAATTTCTGGAGAGTTACTAGATTGTTAGCTTTATGAGTGTACTCTTTATATCTTGTACGATCCATTTCGAGGCTGAATCATTTCATTCCATTCGGTTTCAGATGTGTTTTTTTGTTTTTTTTTACGTAAGATTTTAGACTTTAAGGAACACTGAGTTTACTGATAAGAATGAAATGAGAATTTTGGTCACAACTTCAAGGTAACCAAGTCCCTCCCAGCTGTAACACAGTATTTAAAACAAATGAGAAAACAGAACCAGTGAGCTTCTGTCTCACAGAAATTTAGTAATGTAGCTGAACTAGAAAGCCAGGACTCCTGATGCCTAGTCCTTTTGTACTTTTCTGTACATCACATTGTTGTAAAAGGATTTCTTTTCTTATTTATTTCTAAACGTGATGGTAAGCAAATAACCACTTTTCTTTTCACCAAAGACTCGTGTAATTAAAATGTAAGATTCTTATAGCAGCACTAATTTTTGCATATTTTCAACTTGAAATCTCCATCTCTTTGAATGTTACTTACCTGCAAATGAGGGTGAAAATGTCAATTTTGCTGCTTTACTACATTTGCTATGTAATCTGTATTAAAAAGGAAGTAGTTGTACTGTATGTTTTACATACCAGACACATTAACTTTAGGCAGATGAACATTACCTTTATACACAAATGTACTAATTGTTCTCTGCTTACTAATTGTGTTTACTGGTAGCATCAAAAAACTACAGATGTTGGAGACTGTTGTGATAGAGAAGGGTAGTATTGTTCACTGGTTGTCATAAGTGGATTGCTGAACAGCCTGTCAGTATTCAGTGCTCAATTTATGTCATCTATTATTAATTAACTTTATCTTTTGAATTTCAGTCATTTAAAACCACACAGTTATAGTTGCCTGTTCTTGTGGGATAAAATTGTTGTGAAGGTTAACTTTAAAGTTTGAAGTTCCTAGTTTGATAATGAGCTAATGTAAGAATATTTTTTGGGATAATCTTTTTCTCCTCTTTTGACTATGCAGATTGTTTTGGTAGTGTTAAAAACTACCAATATACACTGTCTCATGAATCCAATAATAAAGTTACAGGTTAGACCAAATGCGTTAGGCAAGAAGTACAGTCAGAGCTCTCTAAGAATTCAAGAAATGAAACAAGTTATAGTACCAGCTCTGGAGGAGCTACGCCCCTCTTTCATTCAAGGAACATATATTGAGTAAATGTTGAGGTCAAAATCAAGGTTGATTCCTGGCCTCAGGGAGCATGGTATGTCTAAAAAGGGAAACAAACTTGTAAACTGATGAGTAAGTCAAACTTAAGAGTGATATGTAAGAGGATATATGTCACCATAGAAAATACAGTAGCTTCGTAGTCAGCAAATGTGGGCTTAAACTCAGGGTCATTTTGGATAAATATCTTAACCTTCCTGTCAAAGAACTGGTTTTGTAATACATAAAATAGTGATAGCATCTCATAGAGCGGTAGAATTGGTTTTCTCATCTGTAAAATAGTGGTACTATCTCATAGAGTGGTTATGTAGTTAGGAGAATTGTATGTAACTATATGAAACTGTTTCATAGTTTAGAGGATCATGAGAGAGGAGATGAATAAAAAGTTTTTAGAAGGGGCAGTTTTTATTTTAAGCTTAATGAGTACTCATTAGTTTGTTGGGAGGTATGAAAAAAACTAATTATTATGGAGCAGAGTTTCTCCTTGGGTTCTTAGATTTAGATGTGCATTGGAATCACTGTGGAGATTATTAGAAAATATATATGACTAGTTTTAATTCTTAGATAATATTCAAATTCACTGGGTCTAAGGTAGAACTTGGCATTTCTATTTTTAGCTAGTTTGACAGAATATTCCTATGTATATCACAGTTGGAGAACTGAAAGTCCACAATTTTCTTATAGGATAATTCTAGAAATTACACTTTGGAAACATCAGATGTTGGGAAAGTAACACTGAAAATAATAGGTTCTCCTTGAATCTTTGGTCTATATTTTGTGAGTTAAGGTTAAATTAAAGCAAGTGAACCAGATATCATATCACGATGCATTTTATAGCTGTAAAGGGAATATACATTTGAGGAAGTATTACAGTATTTAGTGGGGAACCACAGATCAGATTTGATTTTTAGATGTTTTGGGAGAAAGGTAGAGGCAATACAGAAGGTGGAATTAAGAGGATGAAGATAGAGGTGATCGGATAGTTGTTTATAGAAATCTACATGAAATATGGTGAGGGCCTGAATTAAAGCACTTACTGTGAAAATTGAAGAACAATTTAAAAGACTTCCAGCAGAATTTAGTCTTGCTTAAATACAAAGAGTAAGGAAAGGGTATTGCAATACAGGCAAGCATTATAAACACTAGCAAAACAAGTAGGGTGAAACACACATATCCCATTAGCTGGAAATATGCCTAGATGTTAATGAGACTATATTGGTGATTGGATTCATGGAGGTCAATCTTCAGTAAATCTATTGTTTTGCTGTAGCATTTAAAACATAATTTGTGGAAATTGGGGTTTCATTTAAAGTTATGTAATAGATAAACATATATTAATGAACTTTTGCATGAGTAGTTCCCATGCCATTCGTTATCTGATAGTAGGAGAACAATTTTAAAAAGTTTATAAACAAGATTCATAGGTCTTATTTTATACTTAATTTTGTTGAATTCCATTTAGTATGGTATTTATTTTCTGTAAAGAGTATGTGCAGTCTTGCCAAGTGGAGTTTAACATATGCAGTCTTGAATAAGAAAGAAGTTAAGGAGTAGGGTAAAGCAAACCTTCAGCCAGCCCTTTACAGCCATCTCTGGTCCCAATAAGTAGGGCCTGATAATGGTGACCATTACCTCTCCCTGCCATACTCACCTGACTTGTTTTTTCAAAATTTAGTACTCAACAAGTCATTTTTATTAATCACCTTTAACTTTTATGTCCTTTAATCCCTCAGCACTTGTTATAACTTGCCTATATTCTTCCCCCCCACTCTATATACCAGTGATGGTGAGCCTTTTAGAGCTTTTAAGGATACAAACAGCCTGCCCCAACAAGCATGCGGTAGGTTTGCCACCACTGCAGTGTATACAATTCTGAGAGAAGGATCTTATGCCTCTCTAGTTTTCTGTAATTTTTATAACATCTACCACAGATAGTGAATACTTATTGATTGAATAATTGTAATTATTCACTTGTTTATTCCTTAGGAGCTTATTCATTTCTAATATCTTGATCAAGCTGTTAAAACCTTGTTTCTAATGGTAGATGTTATCTGGAATTAGGTCTTCATTTATTAGGAAAAGAATGTGGGCTAACTCTGCTCCTAAACTGATATTGATGTTAGCAGTAACTGAGTTATTTTGTTTCTGTTCTAAAACCAGACCTTTTGGGTAGTATTTTTAAATATATATAAAATAAAAATGTGCCTGGAACTTTGGCTTTATGATGGCCCGAATTAAAACACTGCTGGTGGGAAGTTAGGGCTGTGTTTTAGTTACTTTTCTTTTTGCTAAGACAAAATACTCAGCACCCAAAGTTAAAGGAGGAAGGTTTTATTTGACTCACAGTTCTTAGAGGTTTCAGTCCATAATGGACTGGCACCAAGGCAGAGGGCAGCAAGCAGCAAGCTACAGGTGACCATAGCAGCTTCTTTCTATCCCTTTATATTCTATCTAGGCTACCTGCCCTTAGGGCAGATAGCACTCACATCCAGAACTTTATTTACCAAACCATTCAGTGGGCTAATTTAGTAATCACATACCCTTAATCCCAGCAACACTGCACTTTAGATCAGCCACTGGAAAAGCCCCACTTATGACTTCATGAGGCTTTAGGGGTCATGGGACATCTAGACACAGCCATAACAGGCAGTGAATATACTTCACTTTGAGTAGTTCGGAAGGAGGAAGAGATTAAAATTTATTGGATTTGGAATATAAAAAGATGACAAGATACACTTTTCTAGTCTTGAATAAAGAGGTGAGTGCAGTAGCTTGTGTAATGCGAGGTGGACTATAAGCATAGGAGGAGATTCAGAAGAATCTAACAATGCCAGATTATAAATCCTGTTTCTGGTCATTAGCTCTATAGCAGGCAGATTTCTTAACTATTGTAGGCTTTAGTGTCTAGACTTGTAAAAAGGGCCTAGTTAGGGATTTCAAAGAATAGTGAAATAATTATGTAAAACATTTAAGAATGCCTAATGAATATAAAGTACTCTGGAAATTTGGGGAAGCATATAAAAATTGTTATTGATACTATTTAGTAATCAGTTTAGATTTCTTATTTTTGGCAGGGATATTTTAGAAAAAAGATAATACTATAAGCCAGTGTGTATTTGAGGTTTGAATAATAGGAGAAATAGTATATCATTGTGAAATTTGTTACATCATTGTGAGACTTAAATATGAAGACCTTAAATAGTTTATAGAATTTAGGAACGAGAAAGCAACTCAGTTCAGGGATAAAGAAATGAACTGACAAAAGTTTGAAGTAGTGAATGTGTGTAGAGTTTTTAGAGATATTAAATAGACTGGTTCAGCTAGAATTAAGTATGATATTTGCATGGGGAAATGGTAGGCCATAAATTTTCAAGGTTAATTGAGGCCAGGTTTTAGAAGACTTTGAATTTCAGTCTTAAAAGTTGAGCGTTATTCCGTAGGTAGTAGGGAGCCCTAAGAGTTTTGATTCAAGAATTGTCAGTATAGGAAGGTTCTAGTGAATGGGGAAATTGAAATTATTATTCATAATATAAAAAATTAAATAATGCTTTAAAGCGTACTGGACACTTCTTTATTCATTCTCTTACCATACTTGTTCTAGCTGACAAGCCTGGGTTTTAGCAGCATCTGGAACAAAAATAATGATTAAAGTCCCTGGCCTATGTATTGATGGCAGATACTACTAATCACTTACTACTGAGTGCAGATATGGTATCTGAGTACATTGTACATTCCTAAAGGTAGTCACTACCAGTTGTCCAAGTTCACAAAAATGAAACCTAGTTGCTACTCTAAGGCAAGATGCTAGAAACATTGTGAAGAAAAAAATGGCGATATTCAGTTGGCTGTGTATATGCTGCGTGACAACAGAACCTCCTAGTGGAAATGGTCAAATACTAAGAATATTTTACACAGTACTGATTACTGAGGCATTGGCAGTGGAATAAAATCCGTGAATGTGTCGTGAGCAAGACTAGAGAGAGTCTAGCCCAGTAGTGAGGAGCCCATGGCATGTGCTGCATCAGGCTGTTTGTGTTACTGAAGCCTCTAAAAGGTTTGAGTGACTGGTCTAGCCCTGTGGTCTGACCAGCATCGGAGGAGGGTAGATTTCAATAAAGATGTGAAAGAGTAGAGAGATGTTCTTTTTCTAAACAATATTTTTTGTTGTTGTGTTTTGTTTTTTGAGACAGGGTCCCTCTCTCTATGTAATTCAGGCTGGCTTTGAACTCAACTATGTAGTCCTGGACATCTTTCATTTCTGTTATCCTTTTATATTCTTCTGTGAATTGCCAATTCTTGTCTACTTTTTTCTTGGTTGTTTTTTTCTTGACAATTTGAAGGAATTGTGCAGTTAGAGACAATAATTTATATTGTAGTTTTTTGGGTAGTTTGTCATTTGTCTTTTGACAAATGTATTTTGATGTTTTGAGATTATACAGGTTTTAGACTTTGTACTGTTAGTGAATGTAATAGTCTTTCAGTTATATCAAAGTTTTATTTAATACTTTTCTAGTTCAGAATTGTGAAAACAATTGCCCACATTTTTCTATAAGTTTATGGTTTTACTTTGAACATGTAGCTTTTAACCTTTCCGGAAGTGACACTGGAAAACAAGTGGAGTAGAAATTCAGCTTTATGTTTTTATAAATGACTGTTTAGTTGTCCTGTCAACATTTATTGAGCAATTTATTTTCTCCCACCTATTTGAAGTGCTTCCTTTATGATAGATAAGTCACCAGGTATACTTGGTGATGTATACCTGTTTTGCATTCTCTTCTGTTTCTTTCATTTGTCTATTTCTTGGCCAGCCCACAGAATTTTAATATTGCTTTATAATGGTCATACAATTTGACCATTACTCTTCATTCAGTATTTTCTTGATACTTTAATTTGCTTATATTTAATATTTTTAAGGCTTTACCCTCCAGCCCTACTCTTAAAGAGAAAACATTTGATTTGATTTGTAGTACATTTAGTTTTGTAGATTAATTTAGGAAGAATTGATGTATTGAAGCTTCCTTTTGGGAAGGAAGTATTTTTTAATTGAGTCTTATTCTGTAGTTTTAGAATTTTCTTATACATACATACTAATCATTTCTTTGGCATTTTTAAAGTACAAAAGTAATATCCAATTATATTCATTGTTTAATATATGTTTATACACAATGTGTTATAGAGTTAAAAGTTAAAATAATTCATTACTCCTTCATCTACCAATACAACAGGTCCAATAGAAAACTCTTTTTCATGGTTTCTTTCTCATCCTTCTTATATATATTTCTTTTTCGTCCTTATCTAAAAGGAATAATACTCTAGGCAGTTTATATGAAGAACAGGTATATCTACCTCACACTTTAAAAAAAAAACTTTTTGTTAGAGAATCTTATAAATATGTACAAAGTAGAGTAGCATGACAAACCTACCCTGTGTGCTCTATATCTCTACTCACTAACTCTTTTCCTGTATTTTAAAGTAAATACTTGGCATCATATATCCCTTCTCCAATGTCTGATTAGAGGTTTTTCAATTTTATTGGTCTTATAAAAGAACCAGGTTTTAGTTTCATTGATTTCTATTATTTTTCTGTTTTCTATTTTATTGATTTCTGCTCTGCTCTTTATTAATGTCTTTTTGCTTACTTTGGTTTTAATTGGCTTTACTTTTCCTAGTTTTTCTTTCTTTTTTTTTTTTTTTTAATTTGTGGTGCTGAGGATCGAACTCAGGCCCTTGTGCTTGCAAGGCAAGCACTCTAATCACTGAGCTAAATCCCCAGCCCCCCTAGTTTTTCTTATGGTGGTAACTCTCGAGATAACTGATTAGAGACCTTTATTTTTTTCTCTAATACAAGGTATTTAATACTATACATTTCCCCCTAAATGATGCATTAGTGGCATCTCACTTGTTATGTATGGGCTTTTGTGTCAAGTTGGTCAGTAGTGTTCAGTTCTTTAACTTTACAGATCTCCTTTGTATATGCTCTATCAATCATTGAGGGAGGGATGCTGAATTCTTTGTAATTTCAATGGGTCTGTTCCTCCTTGCAATTCTATCAGTTGTTTCAAATATTTTGAACTTCTTTGTTATATAAATGTTTACAGTTGCTATGTCCTATTGATGAATTGATCCTTTTGTCATTATTACAGTTTAAATCTAAAATGTCCCCCCAAATTCTCATATGTTCTGAGCTGGGGCTTTTGGAGGGTAATTAGATTTTGGAGTAATGTACTGATGAGTGAATTAATCCACTGATGAGTTATTAACTAGATGTTCATTAGGAGATGAGGCTTTGTCCTAAGAAGTGGATCACTGTAGGGATATATTCTTGTCCTTGGCTCTGCTTTTCCCTCTGCTTTCTGGCTGTCATGAGTTAGTTAAGCAGCTTTCCTCTGCTCTGCCTTCTACTTTGGAGGCAGTTGACTCTGTGAGTCAAAATAAACCTTTCCTTTAATTTGCAGATATCAGTCGGATTTTTTGGTGTCCCCTCCCACCCCGAGATGAGAAAGTGACTAATACAGAAAATTGGTGCTGGGAGTAGGGCCATTGTTATGACTGTATCTGACCATGGGGTTCAGGAGACTTTGGAACTTGTTTGTGGGAGGAGTTTGGAAAAGTTTGGAGTTATCGACTAGAGAAGCCTTAAATTGCAATAAGCAGGGCTTAATGGGTGATTATGGCAGGAGCTCTGAAGACCAGAATGCTACAGTAAAGGCCAGGTTCAGGAGGTTTCAGATGAGAATGAGGATCCTATTGGAAACTGAACTAGAGGCAATGCATGTTACATTCTAGCAAAGAACTTGTCTACATTTTACCCATACCCTAAGGCTTTGTAAGAGGCTGAATTTAAAGGTGGCAGACTAATTGGTCTGGTGGAGATTTCAAGGTATCCATTGTTTAGGCTGTGGCATGCGTATTGCTTGCTACTTTTAGTCAGATCTGCAGTGAGAATCAGGAGTTGAATGATTTGAAAAATTTGTAGCCCTGCCAGAAAGGAAGGGTCAGGATAAGAGTTACTAAAAAGACAAGCATTAAAAAGCCAGTTACTTTACATCAAGATAATAGAAATGATGATTTGAAGGCATTTTAGGAATTGGCCAGTCCCCACCCTTTTTTAAAGAGTTTAAGAAGAGTTTTTAAAAGCCTTTGAAAGATCTTGCTTTCATAAGAAAACCTGAGGGCACCTTGGTCTTTCAGGGCCTTCTAGGAAGTGTTTTCTGAGTTCAGCCATCAGAAGCTGCTACAGCCATAGTCCCAGAGGGCCAGACTACCTACCGCTTTAGCATGTAGCAAACCTTGGCATTATCCAAGTGGTACTAGTTGTACAGGCATGCAGATAAGTTGTGGGATCATAGAGTCTTCAACCCAGATTTCAAAAGAAAGCAAGAAGCAGACAGGGATCAAGGAAGGAGGAAGGATATATACCCTTCCAGGCAACACCCACAGTGACCCACCTCTTCGCATCAGGCTTCACCTGTCAATATCACACCCAGCTATAAACCCATAAGTGTCGCAGACCCAGTATCACATACCCATGATCCAGTCACATGCTAGAAGTCTCACCTAGCACATGAGGCTTTGGGAGAACATCTAGATAGATATAAGATGTAGCAGTTCCATTTTCCTTCTTTTTCTCAGTTCTTTGTTCCTTTTTCCTTCTTTCTTTGGATTACTTTGCATTTTGTTTTAATGTTCTTTTTTATTAGTTCTGTTTATTTTGTTGTTTCTCTACTTGTTTTAGAATTTATAATACATACCTTTAACTTAATACAGACTACTACTTTCAAGAGACATTTTATCACTTAACATTAAGTATGAGAATTTAACAATAGCAATAATTCCATTTCTCCCCTCCAGGCTATTGTGTTACATTGTTACCATGTAATTTATTTCTACATATGTTATAAACTCTACAGTATGTTTTTACTGTTTTTGCTCTAAAGATGCAGTTATCTTTTAAAGAGATTTAAATAGTAAAAAAAAAAGTCTTTATCTACTCAGTAATCATTTCTGGTGCCTTTAATCCCTTGTCTGTAGATTCAGATTTCTCTCTAGTATTGTTTTCCTTCAGCTACAAGTACATTTGCTTCCTCTCTCCTTTTTCTCTCCTTTTCTGCCTCCCTGTATCCCTCCCTCCCACGTAGTGCAGGTACCCAACTGATAAATTCTTTCCACATTACTTATATGAAAATATCTATATTTTGCCCTGAATCTTGAAAATTATTTTTGGTGGGTATAGAATCTTAGGTTGAGAGTTTTTTTCCTTTCGTATTTTAAAAATGTTGCTCTGGTACCTTCTGGGTTGCATTATTTCTTATTAGAAATCTGTTGTCTTTTTCTGTAATCTTTTTTGTGTGATGTATCTTTTTTTTTAGGCTTTTCCGATTTTTCTCTTTATTGTTGATTTTAGGGACCTGATCATGATGTGCCTTTGTATAGCGTTTTCTTTCTCTTGTGCTATATATTTTTGAGTTTCTGTTTAAATTAAGTTTGGAAAATTTTCCGATCTTACTTTGTTTCAAAATATCCAGCTCCTCCTGTCCCACCCTTCTGGACTTCAGTTATGGATGTATTAGACTGCTTAAAGTTGTCCCATACGTTGTCACATCTGGTTTTTGTTTTTTTGTTTTCGCGAGGAGGTCTTGGTGGCCCAAAACTCATGGTCCTTCTGCCTTAGCCTCCCTAGTAAATTTTGGAGATTACTGGAGTTATAGGCATGTGCCACCATGTCCCGGCTCACTTTATCATTAAATTCACAAGTATTTTGTCTACAGTGCTTGATATGCCATAGTAACATGCACTGTGTTTTTCATTTTGTACATTTTTTGTTATACCTAGAAGTTTAATTGGTTGTTACACACTCTGTAACTACACCATGTTCAATCTTTGCTGTGTCTTCTTTTAACATATGAAATACAGGTATAATTGTCTTAATTGGACCTTGTTTGCTAATTTTATCATGTTTTTTTCTTCATTTATTGTCTTCACTGTGTATCCTATTTTTATGTCCCATGGAGTCTTTGCTGTAATTACTAACACTGTATTTTAATAGCCTGCAGCCTCCTCTCCTTTTTTTTTTTTAAACGGTAATACCCATTTAATCTGAAGATACTGATTTTTTTTTTTTTAAATCCTCATTGAAGATTTTTTGCTGCCCTGGCAGAATATGTGCACTTTGTACTTCTGTAGCTCCTTTGCTTGTTACTGCTGGTGTTACACACTCAGTTGTCTTCCTTTCGATATGGTTATTAGTCCATATCGAAACTTCAAGGATTGCTTAGTTCATATAGGTAGCTGGCTTGGATTTTTTTTTTTTTTGTAATTAAAACAACTTTTTTTTAAAGAGCAGTTTTAGGCTAATAGAAAAACTGTGAGAAATTTTATGTATTTCTTCTCCTGTTGTCCTCCTAGTTTATCCTATTACTAACATTGTGCATTAGTGTGGTGATTTTGCTACAGTTGGTAAATTAATAAGACACATTATTAACTAAATTGATAGTTTACATCAAATTGAACTCTTTGTATTGTACAGATTTATGGATTTTGGTTTTTCCCACTTACTTGATGTCATTTATCCACCATTACAGGATCATATAGAATAACTTAACTGCTTAAAAATACCCTGTACTCCACTTACTCATCTTGCCCCAATCCTACCAAACCAAACTGTCCACTGCTTTTCTAACATTCTCTTTAGTTTTGCCTTATCTGGAATGCCATATGACTGGATAGTAGTATCGTTTAGACTCCCTATTCCTATTCTGTGTTCCTCACCAGCTTTTAGTGTTACTAGTGTTTGGATTTTAGCCTTATAAGCTTGTGTTTTATCTTGAATTCATTGCTCTTCCCTGGTGTCATTATGTTGTTGAACATCTTTTCATATGACTGTTGGTCATGTGTTTCTTTGGTGAGATGTTCATATCTTTCGCTCATTTTTAAGTTATGTCATTTCTTATTGTTGAGCTTTATGAATCCTTTTTCTATTTTAGAAGTAAGTCCTTTATTAAATGTGTTTTTAGTGTATTTTCTGTCTGTGACTTGTCTTTTCCTTTTTATCAGTCTCTTTCACAGTTTTTTATTTTTTTTCCTCACCTATGGTTCATGTTTTTGATTTTGTAAGTAAAAAGTTGTTACCAACCCAAGGTAACCTAGATTTTATGTTCTGTTTTGTAAAGTTTTATAGTTATGCATTTGACATTTAGATCTTTGATCTACTTCGAGTTAATTTCTCTATAAGGTATAAGGTCAGTGTCTTAAATTTGGGTTTTCTTAGTTTTTTTTTTAACATGAGGATATACAGTTTTTCACCATTATCTTTTTTTCCCCATTATATACAGTCTTTTTTTCATTTGTTTACTGTATTTGTATTGGGCTACTGTGCTTTCTGTTCTGTTCCACTGATCTTTTTGTCTGTTTTCTCAACAGTACCACATTCTCTTGATAACTGTTGCTTTATAGGAAATCTTGAAATCAGGTAATGTCAATCTTTTGACATTGTTCTTATTCTTCAGCATTGTGTTGACAGTTCTGGGTCTTTTTACTTCCTGTGTAAATTTAGAATCAGTTTGTTGATATTCATAAAATAATTTAGGATTTTGATGGGAGTTCCACTGAATCTGTAAATCCTTTTGGGAAAGACTGACACCTTAGCAGTGTTAAGTTTTCCCATTTGTGAACATGAAATATCCTCCTATTATTTATTTATATGTTTGGTTTCTTTTATTGGAATTTTATAGCCATACAGATCTTGCATATATTTGTTAGATTTATACTTTGGTCTTCCCCTCCCTTCCCTCCCCTTCTTCTCTCTTCCCCTCCCTTCCTTCCTAATATAAACGGTGTGTTTTAATTTCAAGTTTCAGTTGTTCATTATTGTTACATAGGAAAGCAGCTGACTTTATATATTAGTCATGTATTTTACAGCATTACTATAATAACTTAGTTCCTGGAGATTATTTTTTCCTTGAGACTGTGGAATTTTCTACATACACAGTTATATCATTTAAAAACAAAGACAGTTTTTTTTCCTTCCCAGTCTGTATACAAAAGTGTGTCTTGTAGCTCAGAATGTGATGTATCATGGTAGTTACTATATGGGAACTTGAGAAGAATGTGCCTTACACTCCTGTTAGGTGAAGTACTCTAGAGGTGGCAACTAGATCTGGTTGATTGATGGTGCTGTATACAGTTCAGCTGTATCCTTACTGATTTTCTGTCTGCCCAATCTATCAGATACTGATAGAGAGGTATTGAAATCTGTAACTGAAATAGTAGATTCGTTTATATTTATTCTTGAAATTTTGTAGGCTTTTGCTTCATGTGACTCTTTTTAGGCACACACCCATTAATGGTTGTTGTATCTTTTTGGAGAATTGACTGTTTTGTCATTATGAAATGCACCTCTTTCTTTATCCCTGATTACTTTCCTTGCTCTGAAGCATGCTTTGCTCGAAATTAGTATAGGTATTCTTTTTTCAATTAATGTTAGCATGCCATATTTTTATCTTTTTGCCTGTAGCTTATCATCGTGTATCTTTGTGCTTGTTTCTTATAGACAACATATATTTTTGTTTTTTTAAAAAATGCATTCCAACAGTCTCTTATATTTTGACTATTCACATATAAGGTGATTATTAATATTAGCTATATTTGTAACTTTTTTGGGTGTTGCTTTTGGTCTGTTTTTTTCTTTGCTTTTGTTTCTGCTTTCTTTAGTTTTAATTGAGCATTTCATTTGAGATTGCACTGTCTTTCTTCTCTTAGAATATCAGTTATTCTTCTGTTTAAATTTTGTTTGTATTTGTCATACATTTTGCAGTCTACATTTAAAACTAATCTTACTCTGGTTTCAGATAAGACTGTACTGCTTCATGTGTAGTGGGGTATCTTAGCATTTTCTGAATTTCTCTCTCCCATCCCACAGAACATTAGCATCATTAATTTTACTTATCCAAAAGCTGTAGTTACTTCCTACATTGCTGCTGTTCTTAATTGGATTGTTACCTATTAGATCAATTAAAAATAAGAAAAAAACCATCATTTATTCTTTAAGAGTATCCTTTCTTTACATATTATTTGAACTTTTCTGTGTATCATTTTTCCTACTGTAAAGAATTACTAACATGTCTTGCAAGGCACATTTATAGGTACCAAACTCTCAATTTGTGTTTGAGTAACTATTTCTTCTTTACTTTTGAAGAATAATTTCACTGGGTATACAATTCTAGGTTGGTGGATTTTTGTTTTTCCTTCCACACTAAATATTTCACTTTAATTTGTTATTGTTTGCATTGTTCCGAATGAGAAAGTGTATTTTCTCCATCAGAGAAAAAAACTCCAATATGAATTCTAAGGTTTATTTGAGGCACAGTGAATTGTTAAAAATTTGAACCTGTTTGATGTTCCTAATAATTATATTTTTCCTGTTTCTGAGAAAGACTCAGGATAGTTTGAGAAGCTTTTTAAACTATTTGATTAAAATAATGCAGATTATAATCTTGTACTAAGAAAACCCAAAATAGTAGTCATGGCATGTACCTGATTAGTAACTATTGAATTTAGCTGTCAGAAATTTACTATTAAAATACATGGAAACCAGGGAATTTTGGTTTTATACCATGCCAGAAAACTCGTTTTAGTATCGCATTTTAAATTGATTTTTATATTGTTATATCTCTTATTTCACAAGCAAAACCAACTTGTTCATTTCTAAAAACAAGAATTTTCCACTGAATGCTCAGAATACTAGGAAATAGTTTGAAATAATCCAAAAGATTATGTAATAAACAGCTGCAAAACTTAGGGAAAGGTTCTCATAGCAGGCAAGTGACTTATTTTAAAAATAACTTTTCATTCTTATTAAAAAAGAAATCCTCACTATTAAAGATTTAGTCCTGTGCTGTCCAGTACAGTGCCTGATAGCCAAGAGCAGTGTGCAGCTACTGAATAGTTGAAATGTGATTAATTCAAATTGAGATGTTTAGTAAGTGTGCAGTACACACTGGCTTTCTAAACCTTGGTACAGAAAAATGCATAACACTTCATTGCTTTGGTTTTGAGTACATGGTTTAAAATGGTAGCATTTTTATTCAGTTACATAAAATTTATTAAAATTCATTTCATTTGCCTTATTTACATATGGATACTAAAGAATTTGAAGTTTAAAACATACCCCATAGACATTAATTTTTTATGGACATTGTTTCATGTCAGTAGGTACACCATTACCACCATTACTATGGACATTGTATATGGCCTTAACCATTACCTGGGGAATGACAGTTTTTTTGTTCCTGCTCCCGCCCACCACCATAGTGTTTCAGAGAGTACACACATGTACACAGTCACATTCCATTTGTCTTCACTAAATTACCCCCCACCCTCCATTTCTAGTGATCCAAACCCAGGTCCTTGCTCATGCTTGGCAGGTAGGCTTCCACTGAACTCTACCCCCAGCCTTTGATCGGCTTGTTACAATGATAATTTCCATGAAATTGGTTTGTTTAAAGAGTAAGCACTTTTGAAATTTGATTTTGCCTTGCTAATTTGCACTTTTAAATACTTTGTTCCTCTTTTAGTGATAATCTAGTATATTATTTGTAGTTCTTGAAAGTGCCCACAACTCATGTAACATCAAATAACTATTTTTAAAAATTTAATTCCATTAAAATGTTCTGGTTGGGTGGGTATTTATTTATTTATTTATTTATTTATTGTGACAAGGTCTTGCTGTGTAGTTTTAGACTGGTCTTGAACTCACTATGTAGCCCAGGCTGGCCTCGAACTCCCACTGATCCTCCTGCCTCAGCCTCCCAAGTGCTGGGATTACAGGGTGCACTACCACATCTGGTTTAAATGTACAGAATTTTAAAGTATGACTTCTGAATGTTGGGCATAATGTTTTGAGATATTTTTAGAGACATCTCACTTTTGAAATGGAAGGAGATGAGTAAGAAGATACATATAGCAATGTGCTTTATTAAATTTATGTGTCTTTCTTATAAATTGAGATACTATGTTTCTTTCCAAATAAAGGAAGTAGGAAGTTATTATTAATATTTATTGTTAGTAGAAATTTTCTCCCTAATTTTTGTAGCAACCTGGAGACAAGATTGGGGCAAACGTACATCATTAGAATTTGGTGCTTTAACACTTTTCACCTTTAAATATTTTTTCACTTAAGAAAATAATGTATAATTTATATTAAATTATATATATATGTACACAAAAATTATAAATTTTAAGTTTGATGAGTTGAGACAAGTGATGCATTTCATAACCAGTACCAAAATAAAATTAAAAATAGACCTAATTCCTTAAATAGTCCCCTCTATCACTTATCCAACCAATGCTCACTCTCTCTGCTCCCCCCTCGTGTGTGTGTGTGTGTGTGTGTGTGTGTGTGTGTGTGTTTGGGTTTTTAAAGTCAGTGTATTGCTGTGTTGCTGAGGCTGGCCCTGAACTCCTGGGTCAAAGGAATTCTGCCTCAAAATTCCAAGTACTATGTGCACATGCCACCATATAAAGGTTTAGGTAGTTACTTTCTAATGCCTGCCTCTCCTTACCTTCCATCCTGCCTGGTAGTCACTTTCTGATTTCTGCTGTTATGGCTTAGTTTTGCCTCTTTTGCCCTCTTCCAATATGTTTTGAGATTCATTTATGTTACTGCATAGATAATAATTTTTTATTAGTCAGTAGTATTCAGCTCGTGAGTACACCCAGATTGCTTATCCATTCTTCTGATGATAATTTGAGTTGTAAATGTTATGTAAGTCTGTGTGTGGACACTTTTTTTTCCCCTTTTGGGTCGGTCACTAGGAGAGGAATAACACTGTTTTAGTGTGGGTATATATTTATCTTTGTAAAAACTTTCAGCCAAGTAGTTGTGCCATTTTGGCACTTCAACCAACATTATATGAAAGTTGTTCCTCCACATCTTCTCCAATATTTTGTGTGGTCAGTTTTTTAAATTTTGGTTGTTCCAGTAGATATGTAATGATTTTAGCATAATTTTTATTTGTACTTTTTTGATAACTAATGGTGATAAGCATTTTTTCATGTGCTTATTGGCCATTTGAGTATGTTTGGTTTGTATGTAATTTTTTTTTAATATCCCTTATTTTCTCAGGGGATGTTTGCTGTTTATTAATGATTTGTAGGCATGTCATATATTTCAGACATGGGGGTATTATGAGAGATGTGTATTTCTAGTATCTTCTTGCTTAATTGTTTTTTCATAATATCTTTTTATGAGCTGTTTTTATTTTGTGTATTTTCCTTTTCCAGAACATGCTTATTGAATTCTAAGAAATCTAAGCCTGTGCCATGGTCACAGTGAGTCTTCTCCTAGAAGCTTTGTGGTTCTAACATTTTGTGTTTAGGCTTATCATTCATGCCTGATTGATTTTTGTATATCCAGTGCAGAAAGAGTGATATATAAGATGATCATATGATTTTTTTTCTTTATCACATTATTTTTTCTCTTAATACACATTTGAGATACAGCACCATTTGTTAGAAAACATTTTATCATTGAATTGACTTGGAGCCTTTTTTATAAACTAGTTGACAATATATGTTTGCATTTATTTCTTGATTCTGACTCGTATCATTACTTTTTTTCTCCTTTACCAATATAATGTTAATTTGTAGTATAAGTTAATTCTAAGTCTTAAAATCAGGTATGCCGAGTCAGTTTTTTATTTGTTTTAAGACTGTTTTGGCCATTCTAGGCCCTTTGAATCATCTAAGTTTTAAAGTGAATTTTTCAAACTTCATAGAAAGTGTTAGGATTTTGATTGGGTCCTGTGCTAATCTATTGATCAGTTTTGGAGAAATGCATAATTCTAACAACATATTAGTCAGCTTTTTATTGCTATGACTGAAATACTTGGCATTCACAATTTAAAGAAGGAAAGGAGAGGTTTATTTGGCTCTTGGTTTCAGAGGTTGCAGTTCATGGTTGGCTGGCTCTAAGGCAGATACATCATGGCCAAACAGTGTGGCAAAACAAAACTGCTTAGTTCATATGTAGCAGCTCAGAGGCAGAGCACAGACAAAGAGTACCAGTGAGAGATGTGTCCTCTAAAGGCCCAACCCTAGTAACTCACCTCCAGTTGGGCCCCACTTCCCAGCAGCACATTCAGCTGTGAACATCAGTGGATTACTCTGCTGATAAACATAGTGCATCCATGGTCCAGTCATCTTTTCAGTACTGTCTTAGTCCAGTCAAGTGGATAATTAAGCTTAATGGTCACTTATTTTTTTCTGTATTTAGTGATCCTATGATTTTTTCCTTTGTTCTCTTAATGTGACAAATTGCACTGATTTTTAAAATGTTAAGCTAAGCTTGTATTCTAGAATTAAATTCACTTGGTCATAATTATTTTTTATGGATTTCTATATCTGATTTGTTAATGTTTTATATTTTTGCATACATAGTCATGGGGGCCATTTTGTTTTCTTGTAATATCTTTGTTTTGTTAGCAGCGTTTTACAAACAACGCTAATACCAACTTTGGCACACACTTGTAATTCCAGCATTCTGGGAGAGTGAGGCAGGAAGTTTGCAAGTTCAAGCCCAGCCTGGCCAATTTAGTGACTTTGTCTGACCTAGTCTTACCATAATAATAATAAAAAACACTGAGTATGTAGTTCCATGCGAAGGGCCTAGCTTCAACCCCTGTACCGACAAATACACATGCATATACATACACATATGTATATGTTTTTGTTTATTTGTTTCTTTCAGATTTCTAGATAATATGTAATTGTGAACTTATATGTTTTAAAACACTTGTTTTTCTTTCTGGTAGCCAAAATTCACTATCAAGATAAAAGTTTTAGTTTAGGAAAGAAAATAAAATTCCTCTTCCCCATTGAAAAGCCAGTGGAACATTTATTTTAAATATTTTCTGTATTGAGACATGGAGCAGTGTTTAGCGCAGTGGACTAGGCAGTAAGGCAACTTAGAGCTTACTGTTCCATCAGCTGTCACTTTTGTGACGATGAGCAGGTTACTAACTATATCTGTTTTAATGTCCATATATATGAAGTTATTTCCTTCTAGGGTTGATATTTAAATAAGAAAACATAAGTAAAATTGTTAGCTGTGTACCTGATACAGCCTGTTATGTTTTATGTCTAGATGTTTCTCCATTGCCTAAAGCGTTCATGGTGGGCCTTTGGGGAGGTGACTGAATCTTATCAGTGGATTGGTCCACTGATAAGTTTATAACTAAATGTGATATTAGGTGGCAAAGACTGGTTGGAGAAGTTGGGTCACTGGGAATGTGGCCTAGAAGGGTGCATCTCCTTCCCTTCTCCCGTGGTCTCTGCTCCCTGCCACCATGCCATGAACTGTTTCTTCTCTGCCACTCCCCTCTGCCTTGAAGCCAGCCAACTGTGGACTGAAAACTCTACCAACCGAGCTGATACAAACCTCTCCTCCCTTAAATTGTGTTGGTCTTTGCATCTCAGTGATGAGAAAGTAACCAAGACACAGCTCTTCAGTTCTAAATAGTTGAAATTTCTATCCTTCTTTTTGGTTTTGTTGAAAAAAGGGCATATTTCAAGAAAATGAGTAGGTATTTTTTAGAAGCATTACACCAGTGGAACTTAGAATATGTTTCAAAGATGTATGTTCTATCCGAAATTTCATTTGCTGTGTTAATCTTTGTATATCTTTGCAATTTTCAAGTCGTGCCTTTCTTTAAAGATTAGTACTCTGAATTTATATGTCTTCACCTTATAATTTCTAAGCACTATAATTATGGGCAAATTTAATATTTATTGAGCAACTGATTAGAAATTTATGTTTTTGTACAGTGCATACACCATAGGAGGGCATAAAAGATGCAATACTATCTATTTTTAAGACTGATTTGAAAACCACAGAATTGTTCAGTTAACTGAATGTACTAGAAAGTATTTCCTGCTCCTGGGCCCATCTGATTTACTGGCCTTGATGTGCTTTGAGAATTAGTGGGGAAGTACATTTTTCTTTTTAAAAATTGATACTGACTTTGGTCTGCTTTTTTGTCCTCAGACTCTTATATCCACTTTATATGGGGGAAGCTGAGATGGAAGCAGATTCTTGTGCCATTCAGTATGTTAGGAATGGGCGTGCATTAATCAGATTGAAGATTAATTGAGGTCCCAAGAATGAAAATTGCTGTCATTCTGCTAAAAATAATTTTAATAACAAAGATTAGCAATTTCTACACCTCCAAAAAATATTTAAGATGACTTTAATAATGTAGCAATAATCAATATGATTCTAAGAAAGATGCCCCACTTTCAATTCAGCAAAAGATTGAGTGAAAAATGCATGTAATTTTATTAGGAGCCAAGGATACGTAGTTGAAAGTAGACCTTATCTATTGAAGGCAGGTAGTACACTATTGGTGAAGCTGACCCCACATGGAAACCTGCAACAAGCAAATCATTCAGTGAATGTGTAAATAAAATGTGCACTTACAATAAGGTGAAAGTATTTGCTGGAGGAAATAAAAAATACTTGAATAAGAGTGGAACATTTGAACCATATATATGGGGTTTGAAAATTTTCCAATGTGATATTCCAGATGAGCAAATACTAAAAGCTAAGAAGTATGACATATTTGGGGGACTGCTGTCTCTGATATATATTGGTTAACAGCAAGAAATGAGCATCGAAAGTGTCAATTGACTTAGGCTAAGATCTTTAAAGAAGACTGTGACCTTATTTTTATCAAATAGAAGCCTATTGCTTTTTTGAATGTGAATCTGTATACTCAAAGACAATAGGCAAGAAATTCATGAAGCAGAGTTCAGGTAGCATGTACTCTTTAGGAGTATTATAATATTTCAGGTCAAGGCAGGGTATACACTTCAAATCTCTTTTATAAGTTACATATAGTAACATATAATGAAAAAGTGTATCATTTCTCATTGATTTCCATTAGGATTTCAAAGGTATAAGAATATGCACAACATATACTTTAAGATGTGCATTGTTAGTTCTTTTTGTACATACAACAAAAACAAGTTCTGACTGGCTTAAGTAAAAAGGAATTTATTGGCTACCAGAGGATCCCATGAAATCTGAAAGAATTCAACAGTGAAGCTTCGGGAGCAGCAGGAGGCTGGGAAGCTCTGTGAAAAACAACAGGAGTCACTGGACTTTCTCTTAACTTTTGAAATCTCTTCCCCCAACACATCAGTCCTAGAATTCTAAATTCTGGGAAGAGAATTTGAATTTAATTGATTGTGTTTAGTACAGGTTCTTGTCCCTAGAGAGAGGCAGTGAGTCTGACATTTACGTTACAGGGAGGGAGGACAGGCAGTTGTTACTGATAAGATTGTCATATGTGTAGAAGCTCATGAAAATTCTATGACAATATAATGTTTATTAATGTTTATTAATTTGGTCTCTCACTGACCAAACCTGCTTTTAAATGCCATTGTTCAAAATGTTTACTTTTTACTGTACTGACATACTTTTTAGTTACAACTCATATTCCATCCAGATTTGCAGACAATAGAGGCATAAGGGCTTTTTTCTTGTTTTTAGATTTTGGAGGAAGATTCTTTTACTTGATTGACTTGCTGAAAGCATAAAAAATGTTAGTCCTGTAGTTACTACTTTCTGTAAGCCAGGGACTAGAATTTTAAAGTGATATGATAAAAATGTAGCAACTGATAATTTGATCATGGTAATTCACATTTAGAAATGTGTACATTAATGCCAAACAGTATGCTAAACACATTATATGTGTTTTTTCATTTAATTCTGACAACTCAGTGGTGAAGAAACTATTTGGAACACTTTACATATATTAACTAAATGAAGTTAATATTGTCCTCATTTGACAGGTGAGAAAATAGAGATAGAGTAGTAGTTCAGTAATCATATAAAATCACGTGGCTGATAAGGAAGGGATCTGTCCTAGAGCCAGTGCTTTCAGTTATATTCTCCCCCGAGACATCCCTGAGCCTCTACCAGCCACGTGTCCTCAGGTCGGAGTTGCCTTTTCAGCGCTCCTTGAAAGCTTTTACAGCTTTCATTTTGGCACTTAGATCATGTTTTGTATATCTCCTTCACTAAGTCATTAATTCCTTGAAGATACGACTTACCTATTAACTATTTTTTAGTTTTCTGTATGTAATATTTGTTACTTTTAATACCCCGTTCTAATTTAGTCTGTTACCCAGACTTTTCATGAATAAATATGATTTTGCTAATTCTTTTTCTTGTGTACATTTCTTTGTACAATGATCCCAACTCTGACTTTTCCTTGATTTTATAAATTCTGTGTCATATTTTAAATAGCTGCTTGCATAAAATCTCTTTCCTGGGACTTTCCAGAGCATTACTTTCCAATAGAACTTTTTTATGATACTGTCCAGTATGGTAGTAAACTGTAGTTATTGAACATTTGAAATATAGCTAGCATGACTAAAGAAGTGAATTTTTAATCTAAATTTGAAACAGATACATGAAAAAAAGGAACAGTGACATGCTACATGTGACTAGTGGCTACTTTATTAGTATAGGTCCAGGAAGCAAAACTTGAGTTCAGAACCTAATAGTACCCATACTAGCTCCATGCCCAGGCTTTAACCACATTGGTCTGGGGCTTACTTGTGAGAATAGTAACATTGTAAAAAGTCTGACTTAAAGTGAAATCACTTCCAAATAACTGAGACATTTCAAAAAATATTAAGCATTTACATTATTAAATGTTTGTGTGAGATCCAGAAGTCTCCCTTTCTGTTTACATAGAAAATCTTCAGCTTACTGTTTTTGCATTTAATAATACACAATGTAATTTTATAAAAGAGCAATAACATATAAAATCCTCACATTCTTCCCTCCCTCCCCTCTGCTCTTGATTTGTTAATGCTAAAGATATTTTAAATTTTCTTAAAAATCTGATTTTTGTTTATCTGTGGTCTGGCCATTCAATCCAGGACCTTGAGCATGCTAGACAAGCACTGCACCCCTGAACTGCACCCACAGCACTTACCTTTATTTTCCCACAGTCAGCTTCCTCCTCCTTCCTGGGGACTGCAGTTGAATGTCTAATTATGCTTCTTCCTCGAATTTAGCAATAATAACCAGAGTTAAAATACTGATCCATGTATTTGGATAAAAGTTGTCTCTTGAAACTAGCAGCATTAAGCTTCCTGAGGAAGTATAAAACCTAATTTATTGAATAATTATGAAAATTGAGTAGCTCCTTGTTCTGTCTTTCAATTTTAAGTGTCTTAAATTGTAAATAAAATGTAAATCATGAAAAAAAAATTCAGAAAGGTTCTTGTTTGGTTTTTTTGCCTACTTATGCATAATGCATGTAAAAATCTCAAATGTACTGAAAGGCCTTAGGTAGGTTTAATGTTGAATGTAAACTGTGTAAAAAAAAAAAAAAGGATGCTCTTACATTTACCCTGCGGTTTTGGATTTTCATATTTCGTTCATTGTTCACAGATTAACCTTCCCTTTGCCTGTTTTTCCCTCACCTCGATTGTACATATAGAAGTCAAACAATTAAACATGCTCGTGTCTATATATGTAAACGAGCCTGTCTTGAGATGCCTTATAATTAAGAGTTGCAGAATATAAAATAATAGCAAATACAGAGGACAAAGCCAGTTGAATTTTAAATTTGCTTATCTTGATTAATCATGTTTAAGAGTTCAAAAGACTCAGAGAAAGTTTGTGAAAGCAAACATAGGCTTTGACCTTTTTTATGGACATAGGCCATCTCTTTATAATAGCCAAAGTTTTTGCTTTTTATTACTTTAAGGCACCACAATATGTTGTTCAGCAATGTTCTCTTAATTTTTAAGGAGCAAGTCTTAAAAGCTGCTAAAAAATCCTTCTTAAGTTACAGTTTCTGGGTCAGAAAGATGATCTTTTCTTTTTTCCAGACTTAGACCTTAATGTCACTTGAATAGGTCTTTCTCTGCCGTGAATTTTTCAAGTCACTATTTAATCTTTGAAAAAGTGAAATATTTACGTAGTTTAACCATAAACTGTATACATATATCAAGTGAAGTCTCTCTTCTTCCTACATTTGCCCAGTCATTTCTTACCTCTCCGAATATGTGCGCACACACAACCTCTATATTGGTAGCAAACTCTTACTAGGTTTGTCTCTTTGCAGACAGTACTGTCTTACATAAGCAAATTCCAGTTATTCTTGTTCCTGTTATTGTGTAAAAATGTCGTATTCTACTCTTCTTTTTACAGTTTTTTTTAATATAATGTATCTTGTCCATCTTTGCTTATCAAAGGAGCTGCTGCTGCTTTTTAAGCCTATGTGTGCTATCCTGTTGTATAGCAAAACTGGTTTATTTGATGAACTGAGTGGGTGTTTTTCTTGATGATCTAAAAAAATGACAATTGAATAAATTTTAGATAATTTGAAGGTTCCAAAGGTTTGAATTAGTAAGATTTGAGATATTTCAGTGACTGATAGAAAGTTTCTAAAATGTGTTACCGATTTACCCTTGTTTAAATAGACCACTTTACTGAAATTATTTCAACTGTTTGATAAGATTGTCTATATATACATTTGGGTACTATGTATTTTATTGTGCTGTATTTCTTTGTACCAAAGTTTTTATTTATGTTTTTTACTGTCGGATGCACATTGTTTTATCCTGTTATGTTTTCTGAATTTATTCTCTTTTGACCATGGTGAAACTTGATTTTTATGCCAGGTTTATACTTCTTTTTTTCTTACTGCATATTATTTTTGGTTCTGTAATATTTCTCATGCTAATTGCCAGAAAGTTTTACTTTACTATTTGTAGCTTTGTTGCTATTCACATAAGCAATACTTTTTGAGCATTGCTTGCCTATATTTTCTGGTAGTCTGGAGCAGATTTACAGCGGCACTTTGTCAAGGAAGCACTTGATAGGTCTACCTTCCCTGAGCATTTTTAGTGTGTATGGCTTTTAATGTGAAATCTCTTTTACTAGCAGAGATCGTAATTTTTCCTGTTCAGTTTTTTTCCCAAATAAAATTGTTTTTCAGCATTCTTGCCTGTTACTGGCTTTTAAAATTCTGTGTCTCACTTAATCCTTAGCATTTCCAATCTGCTTAAAAGTATTGAACTTAACCATTTGTGTAGTTAAAAAGGACCTCTTTACCTTACCAGTCCACTGGGTGTTTTGAAGTCAGTTTTGTTATTATTGTCGTCGTTGTTTTGGTAAGATTCTGTGAAAAGAGGAAGTGCTTTCTCCTGATTTCTGATTCTTAAAGATGACCAACATGTCTTGTTAGACATACTTACATTGCTTATCTTTATAGATCGAGTTAACATTTTCTTTTAATTTCAGTAAATAAATAATTACATGCTATGTTCCTGCCATTGTGCTAGGTCAATACAGGGTCCCAATACCTGGGACCCTGACTTCAATATGGTCACATCGTGAAAAGGTTACAATACAGTGACTGCTGCAGTGAAGATGCCCAGGCACTCTAGACCTCTCTGGATAGACCTCTGCCCATACTGTAGAAATGAAGGGTGTTTTACTTTAGGGACCACAGATTTTAAAATGGAAATTCAGGATATGAGATAGTAGTGTCATGTGTTCATAGCATTATATGCGATAGATAAGAATGAGGCTGCATATGTATTTTTTAATGATTGTAAACAAAGTATTTCTTTCATCATTTTGTTAATAATCTGCACTGATGAGACTACATATAAAATAGTGACCAGACTGAAAAGGAATCTATAAACAGGTCAGATGAGGTATGATCAAAAATAAAATTTGGCTGGAAAAGAGTGACCTGAGATCATTTTGGAGGCTCTTGTCTATGGAAGTGAAAATGCTACTGCTGCTTCACAGGAATAAGAAACATGTTTCAATCAGAGTATGTGTCGTTACAGCTACATGTCATAGCTACATTAGCTAGCACTGGGCTGTCATATAGAAAATGCTCGACAGTTATTAAGTGAAAGAATGAAATACTTAGTGCCTGCTGAGGAAATAGGTTTCAGGTCAGTACATATTGAGAATTTTCTAATCGAGCTGCCAAACAGTAAGATATTCTTACAGCTGAACAACAACATAGTTTTCCCATGAGGGTGTGAGCTCCCCATTACAGCAAGCATTTAAGCAAATACTGTGTAATTATTTATAAAGAATGTGATCTGAAGGTGTCTTACATTGAATAAAGAATCTCCTTCCTCCATTATACCCATTAACATTTCCCACCTATCCTCATTTGGTGGGTGTTTTGTTTGTTTGTTTGTTTGGTTGGTTTTTTTTTTTTTTTTTTTTGAGACAGGGTCTCACTATGTAGTTCAGCCTGGCCTTGAACTCACTAGGTAGTCCAGGCTGGCCTCGAACTCACTATATAGTCCAGGCTGGCCTCAGATTTGTGGCAATCTTCCTGCCTAAACCTCCCAAGTGCTAGGATTACAGGTGTGCGCCACCATAGCCGGTGGCTAGTGGTTTTTTTGAAGTTGCTTAGCCTTAGATTTTCTTAAGTGGGTAAGATCATTGTATGTTAAACAGTTATTTCATCGAGTGTGACCTAGCAAGTTGAATACATTGGCTTAGATAGTTGTTCATTTTCTTGATACAAAATACTATTGCGCACATTGCATCATTTTCTCACCCTAAGCAAGGCTGATCCAGGTTTTGTGGCCTGAAGCTTATACAGTTTGAAGGCTCTCCTTAAGAAAAAGTCTAAAATTAAGTATGAAAATGAATGTTTACTACATGAATACCACGAGTAAAACATGCCATAAATATCACACAATTCAGAAAGACAGCTTATTGTAACTTATTACTGTTATTAATTGACTAATATACCTCTTTGATACTTTTTTCCTCTTTTGGCTACACAGTAATGGATCACTTCTTTACATGATAATTTTATATTTTCTATAGGAAGAATCTTTTCTCTTGCACAGTGCTTGACAAACTATGACTCATGGATCAAATTCAGTGCACTTGTTTTGCTATGAGGTTTTATTGTAACACGGGCATTTTCATGTCGCCTCTGGCTGCTTTGGTGTACTGCAGAGGCTCCGTGGAAAGTGCCTGTGTGGCCCACGAAACCTAACATATTAACCATCCGTCACTTACAGAAAAATACTTCTGCTCTAACATATTGCTCGCAATTTAGTATTGATAGTTGTGAAGGTGAAAGCATTTTTTGACAATTACAGCTAAAGTCAGTA
Organism: Hystrix cristata; assembly: GCA_004026905.1. Classification (NCBI taxonomy): domain Eukaryota; kingdom Metazoa; phylum Chordata; class Mammalia; order Rodentia; family Hystricidae; genus Hystrix; species Hystrix cristata. Next base: position 23,532 of record PVJO010008247.1, on the reverse strand, counting down.
ATTACTTCACTTTGCTTAAAGGGTATTTTGTCCAGGAAGAACTCCAGGTCACAGTTGGCAGGACCACTTTCTCAACCCCAGAGGTGTCCTTGAAGTTTGGTCATAGCACGCCACTCCTAACAGAAGCTGGGCAGCATTCAGCTTCTTTAACTTGGGGTTAAATATTGTGTCTGAGTAAATCATGTGGTCCAGGAGGAAAAGAATGGTTTATTTCAAGGAGCTAGACAGATGCAGAAATAATGCATCTTTGATGGAAGTACCATGATCACTTTCAATGCTAGCTAGAGAGGAACCCTTAGGTCTGAGGATGGAATTGCTGTTACCGCTGTGTGCTCGCAAAGGGGAACAAGGCACACCTTGTAAGGGGTTTTTCCAAGTAAAGGATCCTGAAACTTAATAGGCTTCATGGTTAAATCTGCATTTTCACTCAGCATACACAATTTATGTCTGCATTCCTCTGCATTATGTCCAATCCTCTGCATTCCACTACCATCACCAGCATGCTTCCTCTCACCTTGCCCCTAAAATAAGAAACCAAAGGGGCAACAGTAGAATAAAATGATATTCGGGATATATATTTCTTATAGAATCATTTAGATTGGACAGAGCAAAAGTATGACAGATTAGGAACTGGAATGAATTACTGAGTAATTTGCTATAAAATTAGCTGATTAGGAAAATCATTTAAAGCTGTATAATATCTAACATGGCAAATAAAAATTTGTAAAATTAGGACATTGGATTATATGTTTGATAAAGTTTACAATGGAATGTTTTCAGATGGTATTTGGCTCTTAGATTCTAGAATAACCACATCCTTATCAGCAGCCAATATACCTACTTTCCACCCTCATTCCAGACTGTTCCTGGCGGGGAGTCCTCAGGGGAGTACTAGCAGTTATATATGTATTTTTTCCTCTCTTCTTTGTTATCAGGACTGAGTCTTAGCTGGTAATGTTGAGCTGTGTTGGGTATACTAAGAGACTTCTTTTCTACCTTCATTTCCTTCAGGTTTACATTGATCTAATTGACTTTGAAAGTCAGGGGGAGGTAATAGAAGAGGAGAGAGAAGAAAAATTACTTTTAGGCAGGTCCACTTAATCCACAGGAAAGGGAAAGGCAGAAAAGAGCAAACCACACCTATATGCCCTTTTAACACACTGTCCTTACCCATTTACAAATATGACCCAGTCTGTAATGAGCTCAGTCTCCATCTACCTTTATCTCTTTATGATTGTGCATCAAGTAGGAAATGGAGAATACATTAAAACTTGCCATTTGTAGTTTTCTCATCTGTAATTTTGTTTGTAGGTAATACTAAAAGTCTGTCCTGTATACAGTAGTCATTTACAGTTTTTTAAATGTATGAATTTAAATCATAAACACCATATGCAATCGTGTGGTTCTGAGTGAATTATTGAGTGAACCTGGTCTACATCTCAACACACTGATAGTTGTTTTTAAAATAGCCCCCCCACCTAAAAAATGTGCTGTCAAGAAACTGAGGTTTAAAAGTTTTACGGTTTGTAATTTTAAAATGTTGATAACATTACTGGGATTTAAGCACATGTCCATTATAACTAGAATAAAGGGAGAAGCCAAAACTGCTGTAGATACTACATCTTTTAGTGTTTTAAAACAATCCCCTACATCTGTTATCTATTGTTGCAGACAAACTACCTTATGACTTTGTGACTTAATGTCAGTTTCTCATAATTCTGTGAATTCAGTGGGTAGCCAGCAGGTATCACTGAGGCTCGTGCATGAAGTTACATTCAGCTGGTAGGTGAAGTGCGGACAGGAAAGACAGGTAGGAGGCCTAGGACCTTGCTCTCCATGTGGTGTTTGATCCCAGGTTTTAGGGCAGCAGTTAACAAGAGGACTTAGGCAATTTCCACGTACTTTTCAAATTTCCGCTTACATTTGCTGATGGCCTTTTTAGTCAAAGCAAGTTACAAGACAAAGCCAGTCGATGGGGAAGGAGTAAATGTAAGAGATTGGATATTGAGAGGTACCGGGTACCATTACAGAGATGATGTACCTCTGTACCACATTTTTAATCCAAGGTTCCCAAACTGTGTGTATATGGCTGTTTATTCCCCCAAACCAGAGTTGAGCAGTATTTAATATTACTTTAACACTCAGCCTATAAATTCATTCCATGCCATGCTTCTTTCTTATCCCCCAGTGTATGCAGTTCTTAAAATTTACTTAGCACTATCCCTTGGTAGAGCTTTGTTGATGTGTCCATTGAGAATACTGTTTCCTCTCCAATTCCCTCCAAATCTTTGTGCACCTGACTCAAGCCTTTCTATACTAGATTTTTTTCTTAATTTTTATTTTATTAGTACATGTTTGCAGTGCATCATGATTACATTCATCATGGGGAGTTGGTAAGCATACATAACCCATCTTAATTCTTTTTTACATCTTTTCCCTCTCCATCTCTTGTTAGATCTTACATTTTCTTGCATACTGAATTTTTCCTTCATACTATTCATAATAGTTACTAAGGCCTTTCCTACTGGACTCTATGTTTCACACAAGCAATGTCTAATTTATCCACTTTCAGTCCTACCCTCACCCCTGTTACCATCCTTTATACGTAAGTAGATACTCAATAAACACTTGAGCAAAAATGTCTAAAACAGAGTTTTCTTGAATATATTTTTAAAGTGTCATAATGTATGGTCTCTAATACAGCAGCTGTTTTATCTGGCTCCATTTTTCTCTACTGTTGGGATTCTGTTTGTTACTTTTTGCTTTTGTCCTCCATTTATCTAGCGTGTTTTAAAATTAAGTATTTCTTGTGGAATCTTTGCTGTATTCTTTTTAATAGCTAATGTTTTCTTTTGCTTTATTTTCCATTTCTTACTGTAAAAATTACCAGTTAATAAGATTCTTCCTTTTCAAGGTAAATTTTGTGCTTTTTCTTCCTAGTTTTTATTGATACTGACCACTGGAGTTTTTCACTGCCATGTGTATTGTTTTTATTTACTTTAATTCTAGTTTCTGTTTTGGGTTTTTGACATTGACACAAACTAAGATGTTGTCATGCTTTTAATTATTTAGAAAATTGATCTTTGGATCATTTGAAAATTAATTACAGAAATTCAACCAAATCCTTTGTGTTTCTTTGCTTTTATGCTGCTTTTATACCATGTAGACTAAAATTCGACATTCAAGATAACAATGAGTTATTTCATAAAAGTATGTCATGAGTGCAACTGGAAGCACATTTAAAGTATAGCTTTTATGTAATGAGACAACTTAAGCTGGATTTTCCCAGATTAGTTTTTAAATTTGGGGACCCAGTACACAGACACATACATACATACAAGCATGCATGTAAACAGAAGTTGCAGTGTTTGACTGTTAATCTCAGCCAATGTGATCATAGAAGAGACCTATTTTATTCAGTCACAGAACTTTTCATATTTGATTTGGGATATTTATTGACTATTTTAAAATATTTCCTTTAACAATATTTAATGGTATATTAAAATTAATTATTGTAGGTGGTATTTAATTTTAGTATTTGTTGTAGGTAGTTCGTTGTTTAAAGTTTACAACAATTTGAGTGTCCTTCCCTGATCACTAACTGATTCTGTATTCAAAAGAACACCTATTTTTCTATTCTAAAATTCTTCTTTTGACCTGTTTCATAGAATAGTTATTCTGAAAATGTGAACAGAATTTGAACTATAGAAGTGCTTGATATTTGTGAGATAACTCTTAGAATGGAGCTCCTTTTAACAAAGTTGTTTAGGAATGGAAACGAGGAGGAAGTGGCAGATACTTGTTTTCCCAGCTTTGGGCCACTGTGTCAGGGCTGGTGTATATAGTAGTTACAACAGCTTGGTGAAGAGAGTTACTTTGTCAAAACTGCCATGACTAAGAAAAGAAGTGAAGGGTCACACATTTTTATGAATCATATGTTCTTTTTAAAACTGTTTTAAAATAATTTCAAAGTCGCAGAAAAGTTTCAAGTAGAGTACATAGAATTCCTATATATCTTACATCCAGATTTTCTAAATGTTTATAACCTAGGTTTCCTCTCTCTGTACATAACACATAATTTTTTCTGAGTAACGTAAGAGTAAGTTACAGACGTAATCCCCATTACATTACTTTAAGGTGTATGAGCTAAATTCCCAGCTATATCCTAAAATCAAGGTCAGTTGTTTACATATTATCATACTATGCTTATTAAAGTCAGCATGTGCAATCTTTAATTAAACAACTATTTGTTTACTTGGGGACAAAGTGTAGCTGGAGTGAAAGTATAGACCTTGTAAACTATTTTAGGTGCTTAAAAGAATTAGAATGTCTTTAATGGATAAGAAATTAACACAGAAAATTAATTTTAGAGTAAGATCATGTCATAACAACAACACAGAGACATAAAACTGTATATTCTAGAAACATGAAGAAAAAGCAGGAAAAGTCTCTTGTTTTGATGCAAAGTCAAAAACCAAGGTGAGGTCAAAGTGCTTGGCCAAAGGACAGTGGGAGGGAACTCACTTCCCCCCTCTTATTTTTGTCCTTGACCATGAATGTGAACATGTTATTGTAGGTATGGAGAGCTGAACTATCTGGAATGCATAAAATATGATGGGTTCTGTTTCTACAGAACTTGGTACAGTACCTTTTTTTTTCCTTTTAATTATCAGATTTTAATTTTAACATTATTGGGCTCTTAAGAGTTTTCCCCTCCTAAGCACTTTTCCTTGGGTTGTTTTTCATTAATATCTTCTTGATTCTGAAAGACAAGAAGTAATGGAGTTGATTGGTTATAATTACTTTAAAGGAATGGAAGGAATGTTTTTAAAAACTTAATTAAGATACTGTCAATCTGGACTTTACAGGATAGTTACCGTTTTATATTATCTAGCATTTACATATTAAATGTTAATATACAAATTGTCATTTGTATCTGAATTAATCAGAAAAGTCTTTACAAGGTGTTAGGATGTCATTTTCAAACTTTGCCATTTTAAAGTAAAGTAAAATAGACACACTTAGACAAAATAATATTGTAGAAAATTTTTAAAAGCTAGTAACTGAAAATTGCTTATGAATAGTTGGAATTTTTTTTAGTATTGGAATGAGGTTTATGTGAATGCCAAACCATATCTGTGTGAAAACACTATAAAATAGTTAATAGAGTCTTTATTTCTTAAACAGATGTTTTAAAACTTTGCTTTAAATTTATATAAATGTTTAAATGTAGATTTTTCATTTTTAGTTTTTGTTCCTTTGTATTCACATACATATCCAGATGATGTTTTATAATGTTAATATTTGACCTTTTAACAAGGGGATTTTCATAATGGAATTTCACACTCTATGAATGACACATTTTCCTGTTCTTTTGTATGCTGTTCTTTTCTGGTTAAAAAGTAAAATAGGGAGATTTTTAGATCTTTGTCTTGGCATCTAGTTTTCTTACTGTGCTTTTCTTTTTAGAAAGGAATATATTTTGAGAGCTCTGTACTAAAAGCACTATTATATATGTGAATTTTCATTAGAATACAGATTTTTCTCATCTGAGTTTTTAGTTTTTGAGCATGATATTTGCTCCTTTAGCTGATTACATGCAAAATCCGTTTTTTTGTCCTGAAGTTTTCAGGGCATACCCTCTGCTAAAGGTTTAGAGCTGGGAAACCTATGGGGCTACTACCATCCTGTAGTTGAGTACTTAGGAGAAGAACCCAGGTATATCTGGAACAGGCCAAAGGTATACCCACTTTCTTTAGTATCTGGTTTTAAACATAGCATGCCATTATATACATTTTTCATATTTCTAAGTTGTCTTCATAATTTTTAATAGCTCTTGTGTAAATTTTTCCTTCTGCTTTGTGTCTTGCTCATGATTGGGTATGAAATTCAAAGATGCATTTGGTTTGTAAAAATTAAAAACAACATTATACTGTGTTATCTGGAAAGTCTTTGTATCTTTTGATCCCTAACGGTATACTGATCCTACATTTCTGGTTTTGGTATTATATGGGATTTGTGTATATAATTCAAAGGAATCCTCTTAGCAAAGGAGGACAGTCCCTAGGCATAATTAAATAAACTCAAAATGTTATCTCCAAATTTTAATAAGGTTTACCACAATGCCCAAATTTTATTGAACTGAGAGGTACTATAATTATATCAGCTCCTGGTTTTGATAATTTAACTTATTCCTATTTAAAAAAGCCCCATGATTAGAGTATTCATAATAAATACTTTCTTTTTATGTTTTCATTCAAAATCACTTTTTAAAATTTATCTGAATTATTTCCTTAATTTTTAGTTTAGGAATATTCACCCAGAAAAAATGATTATTATTTGTAGAGAATTTGTAAGAGCCATAATATGCGTAAATGTGTTTATCACTTTTACGGAAACAGATGAAATAGTTATATTCTAGATTCTATCATAAGATAAACTTAATTTAGAATAAAATAGGAGTTTCCACTGTTTCATGATACTGTTGGCAACAAGATATCCTAGAAAACCTTTATGCCAAGGATATCCACTGCATGTCATGAGTTAGTCTCTCTCCTGCACATTTGAAAGGGTTCTAATTGGGTACTGTTTTCAGGGAAATCAAGGTAATAGTCACTCACATAATTTATCTTCCAAAAGATAATACATTTGAAATACCTAGCACCAGTAATTAGTAACTGCAAGTCTTGCTTTCAAGTTTGACTTGGTTCCTGTACTGTAAAGTGTTTAATTCATTGGTTAAATATTGTATTGGTCAGCTTTCTCGCTGAGACCAAAGTAACTAACATACCCCATTTAAAAGAGAAAATGGTTTATTTTGCTCACTATTTCAAAGGTTTCACCACATGGTTTGTAAGTCAGGAACATCATGGAAAGGCCTAGTAGAACAAGACTGCTCATTCATGGCAGCAGGAAGCAGAGAGAGGGAAGAACCAGAGCAAGAAATACACTCCCCAGAGGCCCATCCCCAGTGACCCACCTCCTCCCACTGGGCCCCACCTCCTAACTGCAGACTCCGTGAGGAACTCATCAATACATTAATCCATTGACGGTGGCACCCCTATGGTACAAGTACCTTCTGAAAGTCCCACCTCCAAACACGTGAGTCTTTAGTCTTTCAGAACTAAACCATAGCAGAAGTTCACTTTATTAGATACAGTATAACACAAAAAGTGAGAATATAGGATCTGAAGTCATACATTATTGCCTGGACTTGAATTTCATTGCTACCATTTACTGTGATTGGGCAAATTACTGACCCTCTTTTAGTATGGGCTTCCTCTACTGTAAAATGAGATTACAATAGCAGTAACTGTTAAATGGGGTTATATTTACAAATGCTTAGTGTATTTCCTGACACATTTCTCAATAAATGTTAGTTTTTAATTATTGTCATATGATTATTGTATTAAGTATTTACTATTTTTAAAAGCAGTGGCTCAAAATAAAGAGTAAATGTATGTTACCTCCTTATTTCTGAGAGCTAGCAATTCAGGTGTCGCTTACCTGGGTGGTCATGGTGCGTGTCCCGTAAGGTTGCAAGTAAAACATCAGCAGGGGCTGTTGTCATCTGAGTGTTACTTCGAGACTAATGGCTATAAATTTGATGCTTTTTGCAGACTATGTCTTCGGCAGTGGTGCAGTTATATGCAGCAGATCGGAACTGTATGTGGTCGAAGAAATGCAGTGGTGTTGCTTGTCTGGTTAAAGACAATCCACAGAGATCTTATTTTTTAAGAATATTTGACATTAAGGTGATTTTATCTTGCTTTCACTTTATAGATGAATTTCTTCTCCAGTTGTAATTTAGTACAGATCTATTTGTCCTGTATTTAATATTTAAATTAAAATAACGTCAGAAAGGTGAAGTGTGGTTTTAGATACTGAAATATGAATATTGGGACCAAATAGGAATATATCCTAAGCCAAAAATGAGTACAGTAGTTTCCTCTTCTCTGTGGTTTTGCTTTCAGTGGTTTCAGTTAGCTGTAGTCAGCCACAGTCCCAAGTATTAAATGGAAAATTACTAAAATAATTCATAAGTTTTATTACATTATATTGTACTTGTTCTGTTTTATTATTGTTGTTGATCTCTTATTGTGCCTACTTTATAAATTAACCTTAGGACTGTATATATAGGAAAAATAAAGTGTCTTTGATCTTAGGTGCTACCCAGGGTTTCAGGCGTCCGTGGAATATATTACAATGTGTCCTGTGAATAATGGGCAGCTACAGTAGTTACCTACTTTATCTCTTCACTGCCACCATTAATTAAAGATTTTTTTAAAAATTATTCCTTTTGATCTTGGACTTATGTTCTTTTTTTCTGCCATGGTACTCATTTATTCCATCTTGCCCATTATAGTCTAGTGTACACAGTTATTTCAAGGAACAATAAAAGACTATTTTAATTTAGTATATGCTGTTACTTCGGGCCAAGTTTATTACATTATGTAATCTGCATAACAGTACATTTTCTACCCATTTTCCTTATTTTTTCCTCCTCATGGGGATATTGAAACTTTTATAGCTTTTTATGTTCTTTAGTTTCAATTATAAATTCACATTGTCATAGACTGGATACCATTTGTCAGGTATTTATCTGTTACGGTTACCATAAAAGTAGTTTTTCATTGCTAAGGTGAAGTTTCCATTGTATCTTTTAAAATCTTTCTGTAGGTAAGCCTCCATAGTTAACATTTATATATAGCAATAGTAGAATGAGATTTTAACTATAGAAAATTAAAACTGACATTCAGCTGGGCATTATATAAGATCAGCTAAATGATAGAATTTTTTTTTATATCTCTGTTTTTTCAGCTTTTGAAATTAAATGAGGTTTAAGTTACTGTGCTTTGTAAATTGGTGATTCTTAACGTCTATTTCCACATACTCTGGTTCAGATGCAAGATGCAGCATGCTAGCATTACTAGCAGTGGCTTTCTATGTCAGTGATTCTGGGAAATGGGAACACATCCATAGTTTGAAACAAACCCCTAAGTCAGTGGTGGCAAACCTGTGATACGTACACATGCGATAGCTGGCTGGCTGTATCATTGAAAGCTCTAAAAGGTTCACCATCACTGTTCTAAGTGCTTTAATGTATTTCTCATCACTAATGAGAAGCACTATTTAGAAATAGAATAGAATTACAACTCCACTAAAGGATTTGTAACTCCACTGAGACTAAAGGAATTCCATTACAGTGATCATAATATATCTGCAGTGTATTTTTCGTATTTTAAAATTGTGATATAGATAAAACCTTTTATTGAAAATAGGGAAATTATTAGTTTCTCTAACCACATATTTCCACTTGAAAATAGTCACTGCAGAACATTTCACTATTTGTTATCTTTTATATTAAGGTTAAATATATTTATACTGTTGGTTTAGATATAGGAATAAACTACGGCTCTCTAGATAATAGTGTAACCTTGATGTGTTTTAATCATCAGTCTCTTTTTGCAGCCTGATTGCTATTACTTATACCCGTATTTAATTAAGAGGCCATTCTGCACAAGTTAAGAATTTGAAGATTGTTAGTGAGCAGTACAGAGAAGGTATATTTGACCCTACCACATCTATAAAATTAAGAAAAAGAATATATAATATTCCTGTAATATTTGATAGTACATAGTCTGAATATTTCTGGTACAACTATGAATTGGTAATCTGTGCGTATTCTGCTTCTTCAGTGTGATATTGATAATCTAATAATTATTCCAGTTATATATTTGCCCAAGTAACTATATTCCGAAAGCTTGGCCCATCAATTATATATTAGTTTACTGAACTAAACTCATTTGATAGGTAGGTTTTATGAAAGAAAATGCTATCTAGTATTTATTGGTTTGTTATTAAGAAATCACTATTAAATCATGGGATATTAGCCGTATATTACAAATGTATGTCCTAATGTAAATGAAAGTTATTATAGACAACTACATTAATATGTTTTGTTTCATTCCTAGAGAGATTTTTTTTTTTGTAGCTCTTATTTGAATTTTTCTTTTTTTCTAGGATGGGAAACTTTTGTGGGAACAAGAACTATACAATAACTTTGTATATAATAGTCCTAGAGGATATTTTCATACTTTTGCTGGAGATGTAAGTCACATTTTTTTTATTGCTGTGTTGAATTTTTCTATTGCTTGCCTTTTCTAATCCACATTATGATAGAGACATATTGAAAGATCTACTTCACTTTACCATTTTATTTTTTTGAAAGATGAAGTCTCTAGTTTTTCATTTGTCTACTGTCTTAGGTTACTTATGTTCATCATTTTTGTTAGATAAAGCTAACTTCCTGTATTTTGTTGTTTGCTCTCTCTGATGAAAATGTTTCAGACTTGTCAGGTTGCTCTTAATTTTGCCAATGAAGAAGAAGCAAAAAAGTTCCGAAAAGCAGTTACAGACTTGTTGGGCCGGCGGCAAAGGAAATCTGGTAACACCCCTTTTTTTGTTTTCCTTTTTATAGTTACTTGAAATGGGCCAGCAAACTAAGGCTCGTGGGACAAATGTGATCCACTGGCTGTTTTTGTACTTGAAGTTTTTTTGAAACCCAGCCATATTCATTAATTTACGTTATTGTCTGTGGCTACTTTTTTGCTATAACACAGAGACTGTATGATCTTCAAAACCTGAAATATTTACTGTCTAATCCCTTCCCCAAAGAGTTCGGTGATCCCTGCCTCACAATATTTTTATTGAAAACTCATTTTTTGTCATATTTACTGAAACACGCAACCCACTAACTTTCTTCTTGATAAAATTCAGTGTTCAGTGAATCTAAATTTTGCGGTATTAATGGCACAGTGACTTAAATTCATTAGTGTTTTCTTCTTTGTAAACAAATACTGTAGGCAAGCTTAGAAGCAAATAAATAGAATTGCAGGCAAGATCTATAAACATGGCCTCGTTTCTCTTGTCCTTAACGTCGTATACTATAAAACCATAAGGAACTTAGTGCATGAAACAACCCTAACACACATAAAACAAGTAGAGAATGATGAAGGATGGTGTAGAGCTTTAGATTAATTGGTGTAGAACTGTTGTTTAACAAATGTACCAAGCTTTGCTCTGGTAAAGTGGAAAGGATGATTAGGAAAGGTGAACCTCTCCAAAACCATGTGTTAAGCAGATCAGTTTTCTGAGGGGTAGTAGTTGGGGAGCTGAGACTGGCAAACAGATCCCTCAAAACTAGGCATGCATGCCCTTATACTCTTGAAGTCTTTCTGTACTTTCTGGAGTACACAGTCCCCCAGTTTGAAGATCATTGTATTCAATCTTTACTAATAAAGAGAGAATGGGCCAAGTTAAGGAAGACACCGAATCTGCAAAACAGAAATGTAAAAGCATGTATTTCATTTTACACCTCTTCAGTGAATTCCAAGAAGAAGGTGAGGTAAAAATGAAAATAGAATAAATCAGATTGTTGCTTCACTGTTGCCAAGATATTATATTCTACTTAGAATGAATGGATAGAATTAGTAGGGATCTGCTCCTTGGGTGGGGGGGTCAAAGGTGTTTACCATTTGATACCATGCTAGGAAAGGATTTAACGCTCAATATTGCAACCTCAACCTTGGGAATAATTATGGTTCAGTACCTATTTCAGTGTCATACTGTGGTGCCAGGCAAAAGGCTCTCTGGGGTGTCTCTCAGTCAAAATGTGACATTTTCAATGTATTTTGTTTACATTTGAAAAAGAATAATAATGTCTTTTAAAACAAAAATAATTGCTTTGAAATTGGTGGATTGGATAAGTTAAAGGTCTTTTACCTGGCATAGAAACTTTCTTGTAAAAAGTTCTTAAACTTTAGACAGTTTTTCAGTAGTAGAAAGATCATAACATTAGAGAGGCATGCTAATCATCATTTGTAGCCCCTCGTGCTGAATCAAACTCCATTTTCACCTTTCTGTAACTTGTGGGGCAACAGATTATTTTCTTCTCTCACTGTAGCTGTGTAGTTTCGGGAGCTATCGTGCTCTTTATACCTTTTCTTCTTTCACCTAACTAGATAGAGTTTCTTAAACTATTCTGTGATATAGTTCTTAGACATGTCATCCTGAGTACCGTACTCCAAATCCACTATAGGTATTATGTGTTTTTCAAAATATGGTGTCTGGATTTGAACTTTAGATGTAGTCTGAATTTGATTAAACCCTGTTATTTTAGTTCCCATTTTGTTTTATTCAATCAGTGTGCTCCTTTTTTCACAAGAGTGATTCTCAAGTCAGGATACCTAAGTAATTCTTTTATTAGAATTTAGATTCTGAACTTTTATATTTATTTCAGTATATTTTCATACTTGATGTGCGTCATCCACCAGCTTACGAAATATTTGCTTTCTATACTCTGAGGTAACATTGCCTTAGAAACTAGGAATTGACAGTCACTGATATAGAGAGGACTTGCTCACTCTAAATGTTTCTAGAAGTTATTCATCAAATTACCAAATGGAATAATAAATCCACATTTCCTATTGCTAGGATTTTTAAGTGGTTCATCAACTAAATCCTATTGATTTAGATGTGTGATTATTTATAAAGTAATTATTACATTACTTTATAAATTTATTTATAAAGTGATTATTTATAAAGTATTATTATATTACTTTAAATTGTTATGGGTACTTAGAATTCAAAAAATTTTGTCTTAAAGAATCTACAGAAAAAAAAGAATCTATAGAAATAGCATTTTAAAAAAATTCTTCAACCTCTTGAAAATTCTAAAACCAAACAGTGTCTTATTCTTTACAAACCTGATATCTGAATATGCATGTGGAGAACTGATAAAAAGCCTGGTTTTCACTTGGGCATGGTGATGCATGCCTGTAATCCCAGCACTCTGGGAGGCCGACACAGGAAGACTGCAAGTTTGAGTCCAGCCTAGGCAATTAGCAACTTAAAAAAACCTCGTCTCAAAGAAAAAGCTGTGGGAATGTAGCTGACTGCGAAGGCCATACCACACCACAAAGAAAAAAAAAAATCTTAGCTTGTCTATAGCTTTTCTGTATTTTTCTGGTCTGTCCCACTACTCAGAGTTCCCTGGTTATTCTCATTTTGTTTGTGTTTTTTTTCTAATACCATGACTTTGAAAAATATACACTAATCTCCTACAGTTTCATCTCAGTATTGACCTTTCTCCTGACCTTCAGCTTGTCTACCAAATTTGGTGTCAGAACGTTTGATCCCTGTCCCAGCCCTGGCCTTGTACCCTGGCCTACTCAGACCTGTTCCTACTCCATGCTGCTCGTCCCTATCTCAGAAAAAGGCATTTGCCGGGTCTCATCACTGGAGCTCGCCTCATTCCCTCATGATCCTGTCTGTTGGCTTTTCCTTCAAAAACAGTCCTGGATGTGACCATTTTTTGCCACCTCTGCCACTATCGTCCAAAACCAGGGCACCACTGTGTCATCTGTCCTACCACCTGAGCTTCCTGCTGCTTCTCTGTCCCCCTGCTATCTCTTTTCCACACAGTAGCCATTTAAACATAGATGAGATCATGTCACCTGCCCTGCTGACCACCCTACAGAGCTTTCTGTCATATTCAGAATAAAATCTATAGTCCTGAACTGTGGACTGCGCAACCCTAGTTGATCCGGTCCTGACCTTCCTGACTTGTTTCCTTGCACTGTTCGCCTTGCTTACTTCAATCCAGTTTTTTTTCTATACAGTATTTTTATTTTGATATTTCTAGTGTTAGCAATGTTGTACATGTAAAACCAATGTCGTGATTTTTTTTTTTTTTAGTACATGTTTGCTGTACATAAAGTTTACATTCATCTTAGGGAATAGTTACATGTACATAACACATCTTTATTCTTTTTATTCCCTTTCTCCTGCCCACGCATCTCCCTCTGTCTCTAAATCCCTGTCCCTGTTTTCATCATTGTTATTTTTAGTTCATGCTTATGACATTTAATGTTTACAAGTTCCCTCATGCTGTGATTTAAGCCTTTGAATAAATTGTTCCTTTCTTCACTTTATTTAGATGTCAGTTCTTTTAAAAAACTTTGTTTAAAAACCGGCCTGTCGTTTTAAGAATATGACAGAGTTTAAGTGAATTAATTTTTTTATTGATGTTGGCATTATGTAAGTCTAATGATAATATTCTAATTTATTTTCTAACAGAGAAAAGACGAGACCCCCCAAATGGTAAGCTCTTTCATATTTATCGACTAAAAAGATTTTAAGCTACAGTTTAATTTTTGTAGAAATATGTTCCATATATTAATATTTTGTGTCTACTAAAATTTAATGTTCTTTTAATTCATAAGTGACAGGTGAGACTTTGGGAATATACTGTTTTTTGAACTTTTGTTGTTGTGATTCTAACATGAAGGAAGAATACATAGGGTGAAATTGACTAGTACTTAACTCTGTGCTCAAAAAATTGCCCAAGTTTAGAAACTACATTCTTACCTTAAAATCTTCCTTAAAGACATTAAATTTTATCTAGCATATTTATTAATTTCCTACTTTAAGATATATCTTTTTTTAATTTCAAAATATTTGACCCTTGTTATGTTACATGAAGCCTTTTGAAAAATGAACACTTAATGTTTATGTGTGTTTAGAACTAATTTTAGCTGCATACAACCTTCATTAATTTGGTAACACTTAAAGTATGGTGAATTCATTTTTTGAGTATTGAATATCAGAGATGTAGAAGATAAATTCCCAGATCTCTAACATAGATATTCTCATCCTAGGTTCTATAAACCCTCCCATAAATTATACACTGAATTTTATAATTGTCCGTGTTCTCATTCTTTTTTCTGGAGAGAGGATCTATAGCTTTCATCACATTTAAATTGGTGCCTCTGAGCCTAAGAGGGCAAAAACATTGCTCCAGTAACCTTCATTATAATAAAGAATATACCTGTTCCTTAAAGCATGTTAAATCTTCCCATCAGAATTTAGAATGATTTTTCTAGGACAAATCAACATAATACAGAGTTCTTACTGTATGATGATTATTAGCAATTGTTAAGGTTTTTTCTTTGCAACAGATTATTGCTTTCTGATTTTTGTCCTTAAATTTATTTTCCTGATATGAAAGCATGCACCAAATATTACTGTATTAAATTTTATTATTTGCCTTATTTTTTTCTTTTCTTTTCTTTTTTGTTTTCTTTTCTTTTCTTTTTCTTTTCTTTTACGTTTGTACATAATGATTATATTCCCCATGGAGAGTTGGTACAGGTACATGACATTTCTTAATTCTTTTGTTTTAGCCCCATCCCTTCCTCTCCCTTGACCTCCCCTTATTAAAAATTTTAATGGCTAACAACCTTCAGTAATGTTTACCATGTGCCAAGTATTATATGCTTTGACTTTGTCTTTTACATGGATGTAATAATACAGGGATACTGTCAGGTTTAAATGATACAAACAAATTGCTTACGTAGTGCTCAGAAAATATTAGTTGTCATAATGCAGATAATGATAACAGTACTAATAGTAACTTCTATTTAATGGTCATTTACTACCTGCCAGGCACTGTTCAACAACGTGAAATAACCCCATTTTATAGATTAAGAAACAGGCATAGATAAGTAATTTGTTCAAGGTCACATAACTAGTATGTTTTGAAGCAGGAGTCTGCCTCAGGTGACTTGTCTCCAGACCTGGCCCCTTAACCAGTATGCTAAAATGGTTTTGAAGGAGAAATTGAGACCTAGAGAGGATAAATAATGTGTCTCAAGATAGGCAGCTGGTGTGTGGCAGAAGCAAAGGCAGGAGAAGCAGCGAAGTCATGTCATTCATCTGTGAACTTTTAGTGTAATGTTAAACACTTTTTCTTGATGGTTATGTACAGCATTTTCACCTCTTTTTGAGTTTATTATATCATTTTGCATTTGTTGAGCATATATTGAGTACCAAAAGGGAAGGCTTCCTGGTGGTGGCCATCTAAAAACTTTGGAGAAAGTAAGCCAAGTTTAAAGTGTATAGATATTGTACAAATCATATAATCAAGATGTAATTTTTTTTAAGCATCAATTTTTTTCTCCACAATAGAATTTAAAAGTTCTTTATGTAACAATGGCATCTCACGATTTTATCACCCCTACCGAGAGAGTGTTTTATAATGAGATGTAGTCTTTTTCTCTCAGACTATCCTTGGTTTTAAATCTTTAGTTTTAACTCTTTGATGCAGTGGTCCCAGACCTTTTCATTTAATAATTTTTTAAGAAGTCTCACTAAAAGACAATTATATAGCAGATATAGCCAATAGTTTTATACTTTTTATTTATGAATATGTATCAATATATTGTAACAATAATGGTCAAATAATTATTAGTAAATGTTTTAACATTTTTTCTTCCTCCTGTAGTTGAGCAACTTGCCTTGCTGTCCCCGCCCCGCTGTCATGTATGGAGACCACTGCAGCCTTTCAGAGCAGTTGCTGCTCTGCTGCAGTCGGTGCCCCACCGCTGGGTGGCAGTGGGCACTGTAATTAACCGTGACTTCTAGTCGTGCAGGAGCTTTGTCAGTTACATTATCAGCTTATCACATCATTTCAAATCGTAACTATTAAAAAGATAACGTATGTAGGTTACATAAATTCCTAAAATGCAGCCCAATACGTCCTCACTCCCAAGTTCTTTATTGATCAGTCTCATTTTAGCTTACACACTTCCCAATAATTCCTTCTCACTTCCTCACTGACATCAGAGGCCTCTGGGCCACTTCTTTCTCAATTATCTTGGTGGGAGTTCTCAGCTTTTTATGGAATTAAAGAGAAACTGGGATTTGTTCTCTTTGATTTAAAATTAACTAGAAATATCTGCTGTTCAGAAGAATGCTTGAAACCTTTCTCTGTGACAGTTGTCCTTAAACACAGGGAGTTAATTTATCATTCGGGTGTTTTTTGAAAGAGAGGGGAGCTAGCCCCTTCCATTATATATTGCCTAATAGTTTTTCTTAGGGTGAATGTAATTTCATAAATGGAGTAGCTAAATGAAATCTTATTAGAAATGACTTGAATATATGTGTTAATAAATCTTTAAATTGTACTTAAAAATGATTCTGTGCTTAATACACATTAACACTTTCTTTAGTGTGTCACTTTTGAAACAGAATTAGGCTTTAGAACCATTTTAAACTTATTTTCTAACATCTTCAAATTCTAAGAATTGTTCCCAACAGAAACAACCAAGTACCTAATCTGTTGAATCTTTCCTTTTTAAAGATCTTTCTAAATTCTGTTTTTAGTATCTGTTGAATAATGAGTAATGTTAGATTATAAATTGAGAGAACTAATAAATTGGTAAAGCAATAATAAATGGTGCTATTTGTAAAGCTAGCGTTGTCTTTCACTTTGTAGTTTGACTTTTGTGCAAAAGGCAAAATAATTAATAATGGAAAAGTAGTGGGGCTAGAAACCAGGGCATCAGCGTTAACCTTTGCCTCTGTCCCTAACTGTGCCACTTCATACAGGTCACCTGACTCTCCTGTCCTCTGTTTTCATATGTAAAATGAAAGATTTAGAAAAGAAATTCTTAATCTCCCACCTACACTAGCCTTTTACCACCCCTATAATTGGATTTTTCTATGTAGACTTATTTAAATAATATTTTAACCAGTACTAATTAAATTTATCTATAGGGCCTCCAGAGAGATCATTCTAAGATTTTATAGTTGCTTTGCAGATTTGTAACAATATATGCATGCCTGATTTTGGGGCAGAAGGAAAAGGAAAAACATGGTGTGACCAGAGTAGGAGTTAGTTGTTGTCTATTCCATATACCACTTTACATTTTGTTTCTGTCCACTTCAGTTTTGAACCCTCTTCAGAGACAGCTAAGTGACATTTGCTGCCAAGCTATGTCCATCAGGTTTAGGAGAATGCTACTTCATAGACAAATTCACAGAAGAGAATATACTAGCTTGAATAATTTAAGCTCTTAAACTTAACTTTACCCAACTTCATTACCAGTTAGATCATAAATAGGTTGCTTTTATACAAACTCTTTTATGATTGTATTAAGGGTCACCCCCATTTTTGGTGAGTCACCAGAATTCTCAGGATTTGGTATGTAAGTGTACTTACTGCAAATATTTATTACAGTGAAAAATATAAAACAAAATCAACTAAGGGAACAACACATGGAAAGAAGTTTGTAGGAACCCACACACAAGCTCCTAAGACTTCTTCCATTGGAGTCATAGGCAGTTTCTTTCCTCCAGTAATGAACTGTGACAGTATGTGCAATGTTACCTAAAGGAAACGTTCATTAGGGACTCGCTATCCAGGAGTTTTAATGGGGGATAGTCGTCGTCTTCCTGGCACGTACCGTGATTCACAGTCCCAGAAGTAAAGCAGGTCTTCTGCGTAAGCCACTTTGTTAGCACAAAGTTTAGGCACAGCGAGCCTACCTTACTAGGGGCCGGTGGGCTCTCCAAATCCAAGTGCCCAGATGCCAGCAGTACTTTTTTTCTCTCATAGGCTAGCAAAGTTGAAACTAAGAGCTATGACCAGATTTCTTTGTTAAATTAGAAACAAAGTAGATACTTCTTTTACTTTCTTCATTTTATTCCTATGTGCTGTATAAATACCACTTTACCATTGAACAGTGTGTTGGGTATGAAGGAATTATAGTCACAATTTAAAGAGATCAGATCAATTAATTTCTGTAGAAGTTCATATTCTTCATGAGATTTAATTTTATAAAAATACAAATTTGTTTTAAAACAATGCATCTTTATTAAGTTGTTTTAAGTATTACGGGCTTTAGAAATGTAGGTAATATTTTATTATTTATAAAACATCAGTATGCAGGTTTAAAAATTTGTGGTAATGAAGTGATTCTACTTTAGAAAAAGATGATTTCAAAATAAGGATTGTGTGTAATTGTTTTCTTAAATTGTATCTCTTTCCTATTATTTTGGCCTTATTTGTAGGTCCTAATCTACCCATGGCTACAGTAGACATAAAAAATCCAGAAATCACGACAAATAGGTTTTATGGTCCACAAGTCAACAACATCTCCCATACCAAAGAAAAGAAGAAAGGAAAAGCTAAAAAGAAGAGATTAACCAAGGCAGATATTGGAACACCAAGCAATTTCCAGTAAGGCAGTTCTTTTGTTCTTATCTTCCCTTTGATTTAGTCATTGCTGCTCTTGATTTTTAACTTTAGGAACTTTGTTTTCTTTTGGGGAGGAAGCTTACATTCACCATTTTTTCAAAGATACAGATTTTGTTGGAGGTTTTATTTTGGCAATTGTTCCATAGATGTTATTAACTTTTTACTCATTAGAAAAGAAAAATTCAAGTTGTTTATGCAACTGTTAGACATAAAAATAATTTCTCACGTCGCTCTATAAATAGTACTTGGAAATTGCCAACAGACATTGTCAAGAGACCAAAAAAAGCCTTTGGTATTTATGTATCATATTTCAAACATTTTCATATGCAGATTTCATTAGCTTATTGTAAAACACCTATTCTATCTATGTATAGTGCTTATTCTCTTACACTAATTAGACAGTTAAAGAAATTGATACTCAGAGAGACTGCTAAAATTTTTTTCAAATAGTGGGAGGGCCAGGGTTGAATCCTGGTCTCTTCACTCCTTGCGTAGTTTTTCCCAAAATGTGGTAATGCCTATGAGAACTAGGTATTAGTGTAATTCAAATATTCAGGGATAGATTAGATTTCATACGTATCATGTTTTAAATACACTATATGCATTTTATTTTTCTATTTTTTTAATTTTCTACTTTAGACACATTGGACATGTTGGGTGGGATCCAAATACAGGCTTTGATGTAAGTATCTTTTGAAGCCATATTTATTAGTACTCAAAATATATGGGGATATTATGGGCTATCTTTAGATTTTTTTATTATTCTCTCTCTTGTCTGTCTGTTTATCCTTCTTTCTTTCATTCTTTCTTTCTGAATTCTACAGCTTGTTTGAATGTGCTTATATTTATATGTGTAGAGCACTAAGGTTTGAAACCATAGTATTGTTGTGTCATTCATTGCTATGTTTTAGGACGAAGTTTTTGTGCTCCTTGACTTTATATACTCAATGAATAAAAACTTGTGCTTGGGAAAGCCGAGAGATGAAAGCTTTTTCTGCTAAGTGATAATTTCAGGTGCATATATCTGCCAAATTTTTGGAAAGTATTTTAAAGAGAAATTATTGTTTATGATTGGTATCAACAGTCCTTTTGGTTATGTAACTACAGTGTTCACTCTACAAGCATATTGAGTACTTCTTTGTGTTGGCCATGTAGCAAGGTACTTGGGTACAAAGAGGTCCTTGCCCTCAGATTTTCAAATTGCTTTACCTTTTTTTGTGTGTGTTTATTCATGATTATGCCTAAATTTAGGACAAGATAGACTTAGAGAAATCCTGGAGGTGTCTGAATCATGAATGGGTTAGGAGAAATCTAAATGGGACACCCTGTTTTTGAAGATGGTAAAAAGATGGGATAAAACAGAAAGACTGTTTTGGTTTTCTCTGTTCAGTTCTTCATTAACCACTTAGCAGTCCAATTATTTAAATACAGGATGACCAAAAATTGCATATTTTTTCATTAATTCTTATAAGGTAGTATAACAGGAAATATAAAATGACAATTTATCAAATTTATTTAATACAAGAATCAACTGGTTGAAATGACACTTGCCCAAGCAATGCTTGGGACAGTCAGTATGTAAACAAACTCGCTGCCTGAGTGATACTCAGAGTAAACTGTTAAGTGGCTAAAAAAATTTAGTTATTTAAAGGTTTATAAACTTAAAAAATAATTTCATAAGGACTCAGATAAATATTGCACCTTATCATGCTTATTTTTTAAAGAATTAGATAGCAGTTATTTTGTCTGTTGCAGCTGAATAATTTGGATCCAGAATTGAAGAATCTTTTTGATATGTGTGGCATCTCTGAGGCACAACTTAAAGACAGAGAAACATCAAAAGTTATATACGACTTTATTGAAAAAACAGGAGGTGTGGAAGCTGTTAAAAATGAACTTCGAAGGCAAGGTAACATTTCTATTTAAGCACCACGGGTCTCTCTCTTTTTTTCTTTTGAATTTTCTGAAATCAGTTTTAGACAGACGGCTGTATACATTTTCTGAGCCCTTCCTTGAGCAAAATATTTGAATTTGGCCTAGTGTACTATTTCTTATGTAGTTTTAGTATAAATTGAAAGGTTGTATTTATTGCTTTTATTGTTACAAAAATTTTATGTTAAATTCATGAAAATCCATAAAAAATTTTCCAGTCTTCTACTTCAGAAAAAAAATTAACAGTTACCTAAATATTTAACTTAATGAATCCTAGAAACTACCACACCTTCGTGGTGGGTTTGTATTGTAATTCAGAACTAGTAGTTTAAATATGGTCACTATCTAATCAATAAAGTAAGAATTTTCCGAATATAAATAATATAAACCTTTCTATTAATTTTGCAATACAAACTATTTTCTTGGAAAAGTATAAAATTTTCCTTTGGTTCCTGAGAGCACATGTAACTTTTTATAATCTGATATTTGAAACACCTTGTATTTTAGTTGTATCTTAGCAGTTACTACAGCAGAATGCAAGTATATTTTTCAGTGTGACATTCATCTTTTTTGTTACCTTACTCATTTGAGACTGCTTTTCTTGTTACTTTTTTTTTTTTTTTTTTTTTTTTTTTTTTTTTTTTTTTTTTTTTTTTTTTTTTTTTTTTTGGTGCTGGGGATCAAACTCGGTTCCTTGGACTTGCTAGGCAAGCACTCTAACCACTGAGCTAAATCCCCAACCTCCTCTTGTTACATTTTGAGTAGTCAGAATAGTGTAGTAAAGCAAAAACTCTAGTTAAAGTATTCTTAAATTTGACTAATTTTAGGTTAGCTTTTGACTTAGCTTTGTCTTTGTCACCGTTGGTGTTTATTTGATCTTTGATATATTGGTTCGTTCATTCATATATTCAGTAAACATTACTATTCCGGTACTAATCTCAATATATTTAGATGTAAAGATATGGGGTTTTTTCCCCTCATAAATCTTGCAGTCTACAGTAGAAACACTATATAATTTTTTCTATAAAAATTTAATATAAAATTTTATAACAATAAAAACAAATACAGCCTTTTAATTTACACTAAAATAACATAACATTGCTGTTGTGGAAACACAATCTTAGTTTCACTGAAACTAGCATGATTTTAACTTACTTGCAAATAAATTATATTTTCAAATCCTTTGAATCTCAAAAAACACCTTGTGGGCGCAGCATCGCGGTTGTTTTTAAGTGTTCTTGGTTAGTCACTGTGTACAGGTGATGGAGGGTATTGTGAACGGTCATGTGTCCCTCAAAGCCTTTTCTTCACTCTTAGTACCCACCTACACCATACACTACCAGTGATGCTCATGGTGTCTTACTCTTTGAATGTATGTTATAAATTACTTGACATTGTTGAATCAACTCTGTCGATGCCTTTTCACCTGACTACCTATAATAGAAGGTTCATTATATTAGATTGGAGTTTTTAAAAAAACATTATTCTCACTGCTTTTTATTTTATATTCTTTAAAAACAATCAGGCAAGGTCTTGTCTTAATTACATTACCTAAAACAAAAAAAAAGTTATGGTCATTAAAAAATAGGCTTTGGGAGCAGATTATAAGGTGTAAAAATTGTATATTATACTCTAGAACCTAACTTTCAGTCTGGAACCTTTAGACACCAGAATGATTTTAATGTAAAACACTTTTTTTGAAGGAAGAGTAACAAGGCAAATTAACCATTTATTAAAATCTTTTCTCCATAGAGTACAAAATGTAAGTTAATACTTAAACTTGAAAGGGAGATATTAGTGAAGTTGTCTTGAAAATATGCTATGTAAAACCTACCTAATCAAATCTCTTGACAGTTACTTTGTAAAGTCATGTAATGAGATTTGTAAAAACAAATAAGACTTGTAGATTCCACTGTATCTCTGTGTGTGTGCAATTGTTTGAAGTCCATTAACTGATAATGATCTCTTCTATAGGTCCACCACAGTGGAGTGGTATGTATGTGGAGTGTGATGAGTTATGCATGTTGTGCTGTGATGTTCAGATGCGTGAGAGTTCATGTGTCCTACTTTCACATATACTTCCAGTGCACTTTTCCGCCATATACTCAAACTGATGTTTTAGACACACAGAAGCTTTAAAAAAAGTTTATTTCTGCATGAGCTGGAGTGAATTTTGTCTGTAATTCAGATAATTTTGTTGAAATTCTGTATATTAAAAAAAACCTCTTGCCCCAGCCTCATGTTTTGGTATTACTACTAATTATACTTACCATTTTGATTGCTTTTTACACTTGACATTTTTTTCAGCAGCTTGAATAAAATTTATATTTTTACATTAACTTGGTTTAGGGAGGGGAACTAAGCATAAACACACTGCTTTAAAAATACTTAGGAACTTGGTAGTATTCCTGTAAATTAAAATTTGTAAAGTGAAATAAATCGGACACTCATGAGCACGCATCGAATTGTTTCTCTGATATGAGAGACCATAATTGTAA